>PVHX01002646.1:56119-80089 GCA_004024805.1 Geosciurus inauris | reverse complement strand
TAATTACTGTTATTTTTCTGCCTTGGTTTGCAAATTTATTTATTTGAGAATTTAACTGCTCAAGTCTTGAAATTACCAAAGCTTGAATGGTAGGAAATATTTTTTATGGAAAAGAAAAAAAATGATGCCTGCTTGGGTGGACCCTACAAGATGACATTTGGACACTTTCGAAAGCATCATTATTTAGTAATTGTAGCAAAATCATAGCTACCATTTATTGAGTGCCATGGAAGAGGGAAAAGGGTGAGTCTCAGGCAAGGGTGGGTCTCAGGCAAGGGTGGGTCTCAGATGGCTAGGATTATAGGTAGCTTTGAGGTGCAGGGAGCTGCACCCCCACTGGCCCACCCCACCCATCTTCCCACAGCTCCTTCCCCCCTGACGTAGTTCCTGTGGCATTATTCAGACTAACTGGGGACACAGAAAAATCTTTGGAAAGACTCAAGGAGAAAAGGAGACAAAGATAGGAGAGACATTGAGAGATGAGGAGAGAAAGGAATGTAGGGAGATGAGACAGCAACTTGGGGCTTCAGAAACTGGCTATGGAAGGACAGGCACACTGAGAGGCAGGGAGGAGGAGGCAAGAGAGGCAGAGACCAGGCAGGAGGAGGCAGGGCTGGAAGAGGGGAAAGAGCCCAGGAAGCAGAAGGAAAGGCAGAGACAGGAGACAGATCCCAGGGAGAGACACTCAGGCCCCATCCCTGCAAGACAATGTTGGTTAGAGGGAGATCACACCTTGGGGGTGGGCTGTCAAGGGCCCCTCCCTCGTGTTCTGGGAATAGATGCTGGGAAAGATAGTTGGTTCCTGAAAGAAAGAAGAACCTCTAAGTTGGAAATTCTGGGTCCCTGAGAGAGGAGGGTTCAGAGTTTTGTTTTCTTGTGTGGAGAGAGTTGGGGGTTGGGGGTTTGCCATTGTGACTTCCTGTCACAGGAAGTGGGGCTGGTGGGTTCAGAGGCAACATCCTGGCCTAGGGCTGTCACAGATCAGAGGAGAGCCCCCCACACCCCAGGCCTCTTCTTCCTACCTCCCCTCAACTTTCCCTTTAACTCTGCCTGAAGGTCCTGCCTCCTTGGGGGCAAACCCCCTGGCCTCTGGTCCCTCCTCCTTTAGGAACCCAGATTGCCAGCTCACACCAACAGTCCTCTTGTGGACCCAGGCTCTTGGGCCTCCAGCCTAAGCACCCCCTCTGGTCCTTGGGCTCCCCACCCCCCCTGGCTAGCCTCTGAAGGGCTCTTTGTGGCCACACAGAGGCCCTATTGAGCTGCAGAGGCTGGGATGGGGGGAGGCTGTTTACTCACCTTCACACCTGGGCCAGGAATCTCTGAGTAACCGCCCTGGGCGGCCTCTTCCCACCCCTAACCACAGCCCCTCCTCTCCCAGCCCCACAGAGCCTTGGAGATGGAAGACGTCGCCCGAGGGGTGGTGAGTGAAGAGAGCCAGGGAGAGCGAGGGGACTGGGGGCTGCGACGTGGGGAGCCCTGTGGACTGAAGCCATGCCTCCCCTTTCACAGGCTCCAGGGCCCATGCGGCCTGGCCTGGTGCCTGTCAGCATCATTGGGGCTGAAGATGAGGATTTCGAGAATGAGCTAGAGGCGGTGAGTGAGAGATGGAGTGGAAAATCTTCTGTCCTATCCTCAGTCAGTGTCCCTTCCACCACAGGGCCAGTTCTCCATCCTTGGCTGTGCCCCATCTGCCCATCTCTTGTTCTCTCATCTTCCTGATATGGCCTTCCTCATCTCCCTGCCCCATCAGTGCCAGCATAGACTTCTTACTCGGGCCCCAATTTACCACTGCTTCCACCATGGATTTCCATTCCTTCTCTAACTTGTATTCTCACCACCCGCAGTTATAACATCAAATCTCATTCATTCTCCCCACCCTTCTGCCCCTACTGTTACCATTCTGGTGTAGACACATCACACCCCCCCCCCAACTTCCTAGCATCTTCCCCAGCTAGGATCCATTGAGAGGTGCCATGGACCCGGTGGGGCCACCAAGGCCTCTTCACCTCTCCCCATGGCACTTAGCTACCTTCTTTCCCACCCTAGAACTCAGAGGAGCAAAACAGCCAGTTCCAGAGCCTGGAGCAGGTGAAGAGGCGCCCAGCCCACCTCATGGCCCTCCTGCAGCATGTGGCCCTGCAGTTCGAGCCAGGACCTCTGGTGAGGACACAGCTGGAGAAGGAAGGGGGAAGTGAGCCTGGGCAGGCCATGCCTTTCAGTGAGCTAGACCTGTGAAGATGAGCCAGGAGGGCCTGGGAACCAGATCCAGAACACAGAGCACAAAAATCTAAAAATAGCACCGTAGATGAGAGCCAGAAAGCACACCATGTGGTCTAGACAAGACGGGGGTGCCCATGTAAACCTCGGTGAACCATGAGCACTGGGCTGGAGAATACCCATGGCAGGCCATGCATACAGCCACAGAGAACCCTGTAACCTGGCAAAAGCATGTCCTGTTGGTTGCTTTCTGGGGCTGGAGCAGGGTCGCCATTAGTGACAGCGCCTTTCCCATGGACTTTGAAGGAGGATTGAGCTAGGCCTCTGCAGGTGTTATCAGTCAGCATTCAGGGTTAGTGCCTGGGAGAAAGCTGTTAGTTATCCCAGCCCAGATGACACAGTAGCCCTTGATCTTGAAATGAGGAAACCACCACAAGTGCCCACCACATGGTCAGTGTATAATTGTTAATCCAGAAACCTCTTATGGCAGGCAGAAGAGACCTGGGATTTGTGGTTTCTGCTGTCCAGAAATACCTGCAGAGTCTAGAAAACTCAGGAGGTGATTTTTTTTTTTAGGTGTAGATGGACACAATATCTTTATTTATTTATTTTTATGTGGTGCTGAGGATCGAACCCAGTGCCTCACGCATGCAAGGCAAGCACTTTACCACTGAGCTACAATCCCAGCCCCAGGAGGTGATTTTTGAAGGAGAAGCCACAGCACTGGCCAGTGGGAGTCTGTAGACAAGGTCTCACTCATTCCAGGAAGACCCAGAGCAGCCCAGCACAGGCTGCGAGCTGGGAGACAGCCCAGGCATGCACTGCATGGAAACATACTGTGCTTCCTCCAGAAAACTGGGAGATAAACAAATAGCGAAGAGGAACACTTTGGGGTATAGAAGGAAGGGGATGTCAAAAGCAAAGGCTGGGTGTCCTTGTACCAAAGCTTTAGGAATTGTCAGAAAATTGGGAAATTGCCATTATCAACCCTGTCTTCATTCTCCAGAGAAATGGCTGCCCCTCCCCTAATGCTGTGGCCCTCCAACAGGGAGTCCTGCCTAATCCCTGGGTTTCTAGAACGCAAGGATCCTAGACCTCAGCACAGGAATGGTGCCACCTGCCAATTGTTTATAGATGTGGAAACAGAGCTAGGGAGGGCCAGGGCTTGCCTGAAGTGACCCCAGATGGCTTCTGCCATTTTGAAATTAGTCCCCATGTGGCCCCTATATTTTAGGGGTGGAGGTAAGGAGAGTGGATGTAGATTTGTTGAAACTATTCAGAGAAAAAGTCTGCCCACATTGGAGTAAGTCCTCAGCACACTTACGGCCCTGTCACTTGCCAGGACATGTCCCTGAGAGCAGGACAGGTTGGAGTCCCTTTTGCACTGCCCAAGTCATCCAGCCCAAGGCTGGCACACAGGCAACCTCAGGAGATGCTGAGTGAGCCTAGCTCCTCCACCCATTTATCAAGCCCTTGCTGTGCACGAGGACACAGGAATCAGAGCCTACCCACCACTGCTGTGTCCACAGACAAACTCTCAAGTTGCTCTGTATTTGTAGACAACAGGGAGTAGTAGAGACAGACAGGCTGCCTGCATTAAGATCCCAGCTTTGCCACTTACTAGCTGTGTGACTTTGAGTAGACGTCTTAAACTCAATTTTCCCATCTGTAAAATGGGAGTAATTAATGCCATGCTCCGTGGCATGCTTAATCTCAGCTACTTGGGACAGAGGCTGAGCCAGGAGGATTGCAATTGGAAGCTAGTCTGGACAACTTGATGAGACTCTGTCTCAAAATAAAATTATAAAAAAGAATTGGGAAGATAACTCAGTAGTAGAGAATGTGCCTAGCATGCAAAAGATCCTGGGTTCAAGTCCCAGAACGTCTCAAAAAGGAAAAAAAAAAAAAAAAAAATGGTACTGCTGGGCACAGTGGTGCACACCTGTAATCCCAGTGGCTCAGAAAGCTGAGATAAGAGGATTGCAAATTCAAAGCCAGCCTCAGCAACTGCAAGGTGCTAAGCAGTGAGACCCTGTCTCTAAATATAATACAAAAATAAGAGTGGGAATGTGGCTCAGTTGTCAAGTGCCCCTGAGTTCAATCCCTGGTACCAAAAAGGGGGGAGGGGTAATGATGATCCATGTGATTAAACAGATTAATTAATGAATAGCAAGGACTTAGATCCGCCCCCTGGTATATACTGAGCCCTCAGTATGACTAGGAGTGCTGGTGAAGAGACAGAGCCACAAAGAACTATATAGGATAGAAAATTAGGCAGTGCTCATGGTGATGATCCCAGAGAGGCTAAGAGAGGCAGGGGTCTCAGAGTAGAGGTAGAGATCAGGGAGAGCTTCCCCAGGAGGTGGCATTAGACTCTTGCAGTCATTGGGTGCCTGAGGGCTGGGAAGCCCCTTAGGCTATCCAAAGGGGGAGTGTGGTTGGGGGCTGGGAGGGAAGAAGTCACACTGTTTCCTCCCCAGCTCTGCTGCCTGCATGCGGACATGATGGGCTCCCTGGGCCCCAAGGAGGCCAAGAAGGCCTTCCTCGACTTCTACCACAGCTTCCTGGATAAGACCGCGGTGAGACACCTTCAAGCCACCCATCCCCACCCATTTGGTCCTGGAGAGCCTCCATGCATCTCCCTACCTCTGCCCACTGAGGCAGCTTAGAGGGCAGCCTCGCCTGGGGTGACTGCCCCCAGGCCCTCCCCAGCATCCTCTTGCACATGCTGTCCTACCAGGCCTCCTAGGCTGCATTTCCATCGCTCCCCTCACTCCAGTTTCTCTCCTGGGCAGGTCCTACGGGTGCCCGTCCCTGCCAATGTCGCCTTTGAACTTGGTAAGGAGAAAAGGAAGGTTCTGGGGTTGAGGGAGGGTCTCTGGCAGAGACAGTGCCTCCCAGAACACCTGGGGAGAGAGGTCACGATTCATTCATCCCTTGATAGTGCCACCCAGGGAAGCTTGGCTGAGTCTGCAGGTCAGTGGGGACTGTGGTCTGAGCGAGTACGCAACTGGGCTCAGAGAGTTGGCCCCCAGCCCATTTGTGTCCCTGCAGACCGCACACGGCCTGACCTCATCTCTGAGGATGTCCAGCGGCGATTCATGCAGGAGGTGGTGCAGAGCCAGCAGGCAGCTGTGAGCAAGCAGCTGGAGGACTTCCGCTCCAAGCGACTCATGGGCATGACGCCCTGGGAGCAGGAGCTGGCCCAGCTGGAGGCCTGGGTTGGGCGGGACCGAGCCAGCTATGAGGCCCGTGAACGGCACGTGGCTGAGCGGCTGCTGACCCAACTGGAGGAGATGCAGTGAGTGGGCCAGTGGGCCGGGCACCCTGTCCTCAGTCCCCAGCTGGCGGGCTCCCTCTCAGCTCCAGGTCTTTTTCTTAGCATGTGGGCTCTTCCTCCTCCCTGGTATTTTCATTCATCCTGGTCCTGGATCTTCCTTTCCTGGCTTTGGTATCCCTTTGCGGTTTCTGGGTCTTGTCTGTGGTCTCATGCTTGGGCCTGGCACTCAGGCCTGTCTAGGCAACTCTCATCCGCCTGGAAAAGTGCCTCCCTTCTACCCTGTGGAGGATCTTTTTGGTGCTTCAGCAGTTGCCCTTCCTGCTCTAGAGAGCAAGGGCAGCCGGGAGGTGTGTGCTGCTTGGCAGGGACCCCAGGCTTCACAACTCTGCCACAAAACTGTTCTCTTTTCCCTACAGACATACCATCTCTACCGATGAAGAAAAGAGGTAATGGGGGTGGACAGTATGGCAGAGAGAGGTGATTGGTCCCCTGGGCTTGGGGGAGGGTGCGGAGGCCTGGAGCGCCAGTCGGGCATTGAGCAGCATCCCTGGCCCCTGTCCTGTTGAGCCCTCCCCTCCTTCCTCAGAGACTCAGGAAGTGGTTGTGGGGATGAGGAGGCAAGGCCACGCCTCTGCCCTGGGACAGTAGTGTGCACATGTGTTTGGGTTTTGGGGCCCTTACTGTCCCCTCCCCACAGTGCCGCTGTGGTCACTGCCATCAGCCTGTACATGCGCCACCTTGGGGTGCGGACCAAGAGCGGGGACAAGAAGTCGGGGAGGAACTTCTTCCGGAAAAAGGTGCTGAGGCCAAACTTGGCCCTTTCACCTTCAAAGATGCCCCCGGGGAGCCTCAAGACCCTGATACGTGGGGTCTCTTTCTGCCTTCTTGCATCTTGGAAATGCTGACCTCCTCTGCCTCACAACCTCCTGCAGGTGATGGGGAACAAGCGGTCAGATGAGCCTCCTAAGACCAAGAAAGGACTGAGCAGTATCCTGGATGCCGCTCGCTGGAACCGGGGAGAGCCCCAGGGTAAGGTGACTCTGGCCTCAGCCCCACCCTGTCTCCTCCAGGACACTCCCACCTCACTGTCCCACTCTCTCATTTCAGCTCCAGATTTTCGACACCTCAAAAGCGAAGTTGATGGTAATGGACCTGTAGCCAGAGCATCCATCTGCGTCTGAGGGAGGAGGGCTGGGATTGGAGGAGGAGATGGTGTGTAGGGGGGACTCGTGGTCCTTGAGGGAGGAGGAAGGTCTCCCTGTGAGGGGGAGAAGGAGAGAGCCATGTCTTGGGTCCCCTACAGTTGTGGATTGATGGTGCTGCCCTCTCATTTCCTTCTTTCTCCCTGCGGTCTCCCCAGCTGAGAAGCCAAGCCCTATAGACCGGAAGGGAGGCCTGGGGGTGCCTTCTCGGGACCGGAATGTTGGGCCTTCTGGACAGGACTCCCCTGGAGTCTCTCTGCACCCTCTGTCTGGAGACAGCCCAGACCGGGAAGCAGGTGAGAGTTTCCTGGGCTAGGGCAGGACCTGCTTGGATGAACGCCTCCCTCCCTGGCAAGGCCTCCCCTTTGTTCCCAGCATCTGCTTCTCCCTGGCTTCTGGGCGGTGTTGTGCCTGCCCTCCTTGGACAAACATTCCCATCATCCCCTCGAGCCCTGTTCCCAGGACTGTCTGGAGTCCAGGCCGTCCACCTCAGAACACCACTCCCATGCCCCGTGAGCATCGAGGCCAGCTGCCTCAGTAACTTCATTTTTCACATTTCTCGGGGATGTGTGGCCCTCAGCACCTTGGATCCCAAGGTGGCTGGTTGGCCTGGCTTGCGTTTAGGACCCCACTCTGCAACTTACCTGTGCTGTGCTCTATGACTTGTCCCCTTGCTGAGCCCCAGTTCACTCAGCTCCACGTGGGTTCTACCTCTGCCCACAGGGCTGGGAGGAGGAATGGAGGCAGAGGCCCTGCTGCCTCTAGTCCCCTCCTGCCTTGGGAGACTGCAGTCTGGCTGGGGCACCCTAGGCCTAAGGCATCACCACCCACTTGGCTCTTGCTATGTGCTCAGTGTTCTTAACATCTGTCTGCTTGAGGTACCCAGCTGTGGCATGGTGTCTGCCAGGCACTGGGTGCTTTAGCCCCCACCCTCTTCCACAGCAGGGTAAACTGAGGCCCCTAGAGGGAGAGTCTTGCCACCCAGAGCCTTCCACTCAGCTTAGCTCCCTCCTCCACTCTGCAGGTGTGGATGCCCCCCTGGAACTGGGGGACCCACCCCCACAGGGCACAATGAACTTGGAGCCGTTGGCGCCCCCGGAGAGCACAGAGGAGGGTGCTGAGACGGAGAGGTGCCTGACTGGGGTGCCGGGAGGGCGGGCAGGCAGGGACAGCTTACTGGGGATGGGGGAGGGGCCGCCGCTGCCACGTGCACCTGCATCTCCTGAGCTAGCTCCGTGCTGCGCCCCTTTTTTCTGCTTTCTCTGTCTTCCTCCACTCCCTTCGTTTTTCTTTCTTCGCTCTTTTCTCCCCTCCTTCCTTTCCTTCCTTGTTCGCTGTTTCTCCTCCCCCCCCCCATTCTCTTTTGTTCTTTCCTCCTCCTCCTCTCTGGCCAGGTTTTCTTCCTCCTCCCTTTCTTTCTCATCCTCTCCCACCCCTTTCATTTTCCGTACCTTCCCCACCTTGTCTCTAGGCCCCTGCCAGCCTCGCTTCTGCTCCTGGTGCCCTTCATCGCCCCCTCTGTGCTCCATGCTCCGTACCCTGGGGGCCCTGTCCCCCTCACAGTTGGGGGGCAGGCTCTGCCCCCTGCCTGTCCTTGTGCTGCTGCTTTGGGGCCCTTGGTTGGTGTGAGGAGGTGGGTTGGGTTCCATCTGGTCCACCTCTGACCCTGTGCCCCTCTCTCCCCAGAAAGTGGAAGAGGTGGGTGCCTGGGCCCTGGTGGGGGAGGGCTAGCCCTCCCCCATTTCTACCAGCCCCTGTCCCCTCCCCTCGGCCACCCTCTCCCCTTCAGCCCCTGTGAGGGGTGGGTGGGGAGCATCACCTTCCCAGTTGAAGAGCTAAGTATTTAAATCTTCCTCTCTCCCCTTCTGTCCCCACCCCCTGCTTCAGGGAAGGGGGCGGTCAGTCTTCGAGCCACATTGGGTCCCCCTTGCCCCATCAAATTTCAGTACTCCTGACCACCCTCTCTGCCCTGGCACCTCAAATCCCACTACTTCTAACTCTCTTCTTTCTTCTGTTGCATGTTTGATCCCTATCCTGGTCTCTCCTCGTTGCTGTCCTGTCCCTGTCCTGTTCTCCTCTGTTCCTGTCCTGGTCTTGCCTGGTCCCTGTCCTGGTCTCCCCTGCCCTAGTCTCCCCTATCCTGTCCTGGTCTCCTCTGTCCCTGTCCTGGTCTCTCCTTGTCCCTGTCCTGGTCTCCCCTGTCCTATACTGGTCTCCCCTGTCCTGGTCCCTCCTGTCCTGTCCTGGTCCCCCCTGTCCCTGTCCTGATCTCTCCTTGTCCCTGTGCTGGTCTCTCCCTGTCTCTGTTCCTGTCCTGATCTGTCCTTGTCTCTGTCCTGGCCTCTGCCTGACTCTGTCCTTGACCTCGGGGTCCAGGCTGTCAGGGCGTCTGGGGCGCTCAGAGAGCCTGCGGGTGAGCGACCTCCGCCGGCCTTCCCGGGGCAGCCTCGGGGCTAAGGGCCGGGGTGGGGGCCGCTCCCGGAGTGACGTGGACATGGACCCCAGCTCCGCCACGGCCGTGCTTGGCCCTGCCCGACGAGCCACGTACGTCTCTCCCCATCCACTGAAGCAGCCTGGAGAGTCAGGGAGGGGGTTGTTGCCAGTCACAGTGGGCAGCAGATGCTGAGGTCACCGAAAGCCAGCTGTGACCGCGGGCCTTAGAGGAGTGGGTGGGACACTTTTGTCTAGAGTTTTGGGACTGTTCTGCAGCATGGACCACCCTGGGGGCAGAGAGGTTGAACACTAAGGAGTCAAGGGCTTCTTCCCGGGGTGCCTCAAGCTGGGACCTTACAAGGCTTCTGCCCACAGCCCTGAGCCTGGAGATGACGGGGAGCCAGGGCGATCGGGACTAGAGCTGGAACCAGAAGAGCCTCCTGGCTGGCGGGAGCTCGTCCCCCCAGACACCCTCCTCAACCTGCCCAAAAGCCAGGTGAAGCGGCAGGAGGTCATCAGCGGTGAGTGCCACCCCTGACCATCCCTGGCAGAGACATGCAGGCAGATGTCCATCTTGGTGTTTTTTACAATCAGGAGCACTCGAGAGCAGCTCATTTCTATCATGGAACAGTTGATCACATAAATCATGGAACAGCCACTTGACGGAACTTGAATGCAGCTATCAAAGCTATATTTTCACAGAGTTTGTAACTTGGGGCTTGGGGTGTAGCTCATGGTAGAGCACTTGCTTAGCATGTGTGAGGCCCTGGCTTTATCCCCAGCACTGCTAAAATAAAGTGCCAGAAACAATATATAAAATTGCATTTCTAGGGGCTGGGATTGTGGCTCAGTGGTAAAGCGCTTGCCTTGCATGCGTGAGGCACTGGGTTCGATCCTCAGCACCACGTAAAAATAAATAAATAAAGATATTGTGTCCATCTACAACTAAAAAAAAAAATTTTAAAAAAAATTGCATTTCTAGTGTGAGCCTTTGTTTCCTTCTTTGTGAAACATGGGCTGTGACACTTCCTCCTTCAGGATTGTCGTGATGATGATAGGAGTGTGTGCACATTCTGTGCAGTGCTGGGTGCAGGGGACGAGCATTTTAACAGGATTGTTATTAGTACGATTTTAATGGCTTAGGGGAAAAAGGTTCCCACAGGGAAAGATTTGGGGAAATGATCAATGTATTAACAGGGCTTGCTTCTGGGTGGGGAGGTGTGGGTGAATCCTTTGGTCTTGATTTGTATGTTTGTGCTTTCTAATTGTGTGTGGGAAGAGGGGTGGCAAAAGTAAAAAACATTTGGAGGCTTGTTTGAAAGTTTATTTACAGGTTACTTAATAGTAGGAAAGATGCTCATTCAAAGGGCACAGGCTAGGGTATGGCTCAGTGATAGGGTGCTTCTTAGCACACAGTCTTGGGTTCAGTCTGCAGCACTGCAAAACCCAAAACCCTGAAGAGTTTTTCAGGTACAAGGTGAATACTTTTTGAGCCACAAGCCCTTCTAAGATGATAGAAATATAGGCAGTACTATGTGATAGAACTCTCTGGAATGATGGGAAATGTGTTTTATCTACATGTCCAACATGGACATATAGATAGACCAGCCACATATCCATCTTGAAATGTGGTAGATACAACTGAGAACTGGATTCTTGTGTCTCATTTGCATTTTAATTAATTTAAATGTAAACAGATGTATGAGGCTAGTGGCTAACCCACTGGCCAGCATAGTAATTTCTCTCACCAAAAAATATGCATAACACACAAAACAGTGCAGTTAGTTTCAGCAGACTTCTGGGGCCCTGGAATTTGTGCATGCACCCTCTAGGGGGATCCCTGGATCTGAGTTACCAACCTGTGCTGGAGGGAATCATCGTACAAGAAACCACAGCTGAGAAAATGGCTGGACAGTTGGACAGTATACACAGCTGCAGGCTTGCTGGTGTAGGGGTGAACAACTCATCCTGGTTTGCCTAGGACTTTCTCAGTTTTTTGGGTTTTTTGGGGGGTTGTTTTTGGTACTGGGGATTGAACTTAGGGGCACTCGACCACTGAGCCATATCCCCAGCCCTATTTTGAGCTTGAGTTGCTTAGCGCCTCGCCATTGCTGAGGCTGGCTTTGAACTTGCCATCCTCCTGTCTCAGCCTCCCTAAGTGCTGGGATTACAGGCTTGCGCCACCGTGCTCGGCTTGTTGTGTTTTTGAGATGCTGAGGATTGAACCCAGGGCCTCACGCACTCTAGGCAAGCGCTGTACGCCTGAGCTACAACCTCCACTTGACTTCCTCAGTTTTATTACTAAAAGTCCCATGACCAGAAAATTGGGACCACTGCTCACTCTGGCTGGGAGAAGGAATCCCAGGAAGGGATTTGGGTCAAGGAATCCACGACTATTTAAGGGGGAAGATGACCTCACCCAGAGAGTGTTCCCCCTACACCAACTCCTGGGAAACATTCCTCACCCCCTTTGGCTCTGGCCTCCCCTCCTTATTCTCCCAGCCCCCTCTGAGGCCCCCACAAAGTTCACACTCTCCTCAATGATACTACCTGCTTTGGGGACCCCCCCCACAGAGCTGTTGGTGACAGAGGCAGCCCATGTGCGCATGCTGCGGGTGTTGCATGACCTCTTCTACCAGCCCATGGCCGAAGGCGGCTTCTTCCTCCTGGAGGAACTGCAGAACATCTTCCCCAGCCTGGATGAGCTCATTGAGGTGCACTGTGAGTACCAGGCCACAGCCCCTGCACCCCACCTATCTTCCTCCTTGGAGGCCTCTGTAGTCCCAGAATTTCAGCCTGTTCTCCTTAAGCCCCTACCATGAACAGCCTCTGTCCTACTACTGGGGACCACCTGTCTGGGGCCCCCAAACCTCATGACTCAGGGAGCAGACATACTGTCTAAGCTCACAAAGGGTGGGAGACAGGCTCACTGACCCCTGTGGTCAGACACGGACACCTGTGGCTACAGGTGACCCCTACTATCTCCCCCCTGGGTACTATAGACAACCTTCCAGGCCCTAACAGCACCTGCTTTCCTCACCACTCGCACAGCCCTGTTCCTCGATCGCCTGATGAAGCGGAGACAGGAAAGTGGCTACCTCATTGAAGAGATTGGAGACGTGCTGTTAGCCCGGGTAAGAGTGCCCTGCCCAGTCCCTCATCCCAGCTAGGGGTCTGGTCCCCAGGCCTGTCCTACTTTAGACCTCCATCCTTGCTTGAGACCCTATTTTTGCCCATCGCCCCTGAGACCTTCCCCGGCCTGAATCTTGCTGTAGTTTGATGGTGCTGAGGGCTCCTGGTTCCAGAAAATCTCCTCCCGCTTCTGCAGCCGCCAGTCATTTGCCTTAGAGCAGCTCAAGGCCAAGCAGCGCAAGGAGCCTCGATTCTGTGCCTTCGTGCAGGTGAAGTGGGACCTGGACTCCAGGTCCCAGGGGCAGTTGGGGCTGGTGTCCCAACCCTTGGATGAGCCAAAGCACAGGCCACCCAGTGCTGATTCCCCACAGGATGCTGAGAGCCGCCCGCGGTGCCGCCGCCTGCAGCTGAAGGACATGATCCCCACCGAGATGCAGCGGCTGACCAAGTACCCCCTGCTCCTGCAGAGCATTGGGCAGAACACAGGTACCGTGGGGCCCCGCCCTCTGAGCCTTAACTCCTGTTCTCCAGCAGTGGCCGCTCAGCCGGGAGCTTCCCGGGCTGGGGTTCACTGCAGCCAGTCTGTCCCTTGGCCACAGAAGAGCCTATGGAACGGGAGAAAGTGGAGCTGGCAGCTGAATGCTGCCGGGAGATTCTGCACCACGTCAACCAGGCCGTGCGTGACATGGAGGACCTGCTGGTGAGCTCTGACATGGCCCCAGAGGGATGGGGTGTGGTGTATGTGTAGGGGCTGGGCCTAGCCTCACTTTGTCCAAAGGGCAGACCAAACCGTACCTCATGACTCCTCCTCAGGGTCATGGCCTGGCTCAGCTTGTCCCTCAGAGGTTAGCCTTGCCTCTCAGCTTATCTTCCTAGGGGTCACTAAGGGTCAGCCCCAGAACTTGTCCCCATAACACTCTTCGTTTCTGCTTCAGCGGCTCAAGGAGTACCAGCGGCGCCTGGACTTGTCCCACCTGCGGCAGAGTAGTGACCCTATGCTGAGCGAGTTCAAGGTGGACACTGCCTGTCTGCCCCTCCCTGTGGCCCACCCAGGGCTGCTGCCCCAGGGATACTCTGACACAGCCCACTCTCCTCGTCTCTTAATGCACCCAGTGCCCCTCTGCCCCCACCTCATTCCCAACCAGGCGTCCATTTCAACCCCTGACTTTGACCCCTGTGGCCATCCTGGTGGTCACTTTCCTCTCCCCTCCCCCACTTTCCTTGACCAACCGTTACTCTCTCTGCTGCCCCAAGAACCTGGACATCACTAAGAAGAAGCTGGTGCATGAGGGTCCACTGACGTGGCGGGTGACCAAGGACAAGGCTGTGGGTGAGCGCCCCGGGAGCAGCAGGGTAGGGCATTGAGCAGGATGTGGGGTCAGGTGTGGCACCTGCTGCTCTCACCCCGCAGAGGTCCATGTGCTGCTGCTGGACGACCTACTGCTGCTGCTCCAGCGCCAGGACGAGAAGCTGCTGCTGAAGTCACACAGCCGAACGCTCACGCCCACTCCCGACGGCAAGACCATGCTGCGGCCTGTGCTGCGGCTCACCTCTGCCATGACCCGTGAGGTGGCCACCGGTGAGTGTAGTGGTGGTGTAGCTCAAGGCAGGTCGTCCAAGCAGAGCTGCTCCAGGGCTGGGTCATGGAACCCTTCAGAGGGCCAGGGAGCCCACTCTGATTTTTATAGAGGTCAAGAAGAGGCCTGCTAGGGCAGGGGCTGTGCCTCAGTGGTAGAGCACTTACTTGCCTAGCACATGTGAGGCACTGGGCACCATCAGCACCACATAAAAATAAATAAAATAAAGGTATTGGCTGGCTGAGGCAGAGGTGGGCAGGGCCAAGTAGGGGGCATATTAAAGTAGAGGGGAAACTACCCCCAGTGTCTGGCTTGCTTTGATTGATACTTTTTGTTGTTGTTGTTGCTACTGGGAATTGAAACCAGGAGCATTTTACTTCGGAACACTACATCCCAGAGCCTTTTTACTTTTTTCTTTTCTTTTCTTTTTTCCTCTATACTGGGGATTGAACCCAGGGGCACTTTACCACTGAGCCACCAAACATTTTTAATTTAGAGACAAGAGTCTTACAAAGTTGCTGAAGCTAGCCTTAAACTTGGAATCCTCCTGCTTCAGCCTCCTGAGTTGCTGAGATTATAGGCGTGTGCGCCAGCTCTGATCAGTATTTTGACAAGATACCCTGGCTGACTGCATAGGA
This sequence comes from Geosciurus inauris, assembly GCA_004024805.1. Taxonomy (NCBI): domain Eukaryota; kingdom Metazoa; phylum Chordata; class Mammalia; order Rodentia; family Sciuridae; genus Geosciurus; species Geosciurus inauris. Next base: position 65,610 of record PVHX01002646.1, on the reverse strand, counting down.
ATTGTAGGGAGCCTGGGGAGAAGGGAATTGTACATTGTATTACTAAGAAGTTGCACTGGGGTCCTGGATGGTGGGGGTGGCAGGATTGTGGGGTGGCTGGAGGCCTTCTGTAGGCAGAGCAGCCAGTGACTGGTTGCTTTATCAGATCGGGCTGAGGGAGGCGGAGGGCTGGGGTAGGGGTGGGCCCTGGGTATTAGCAGGACAGTTGGGGATATGTTGCTTCACAGGGCTTCCCAGCCTCCAGCCTATGCTGACGGGGGACCCTGGCCCTGAGCTCTGTCTCCTATCTCCCCCTCCCCCTACAGATCACAAAGCCTTCTACGTGATTTTTACCTGGGACCAGGAAGCCCAGATATACGAGCTGGTGGCACAGACTGTGTCAGAGCGGAGGAAGTGAGAGGGGGGCCACTGGAGTCACTGGGGATGGGAGGCATTGCGCAGGGTCTAGGGGCACTGACTGCCCTGGGCTTTGGCCTGTCTCCCCAGCTGGTGTGCCCTCATTACTGAGACTGCTGGATCTCTGAAGGTCCCTGCCCCTGCCTCCCGCCCTAAGCCCCGGCCCAGTCCAAGCAGGTGAGGGGGGCCATGGAAAGAGCTGGAGGGACAGAATGGCTTCCCTGTGCACCCCCAGAACCCAGTCCCGAGCCCTAACTTGGCATGCATGAGCACAGGTGTACGTGTGCACACGTGTGTACCAGTCCTACCTCTGCCCGTCTGCGTCCTGTTTCCAGGCCTCTCTGTCTCCTTGTCTCTGTCTCCTGCTTCGACCTCTTTCTTGTCTCCATCTCCAGACCTCCCCACCTCCAGCTTTCTGTCCCTGCCCCTGCTACCCCCCAGGGCCAGGGGTGTGGGGTCACCCAATACTACTTCTCCCCAGCACCCGAGAACCCCTGCTCAGCAGCTCTGAGAATGGCAGCTGCAGCCGAGAGATGCCTTCAGCTGATGGTGAGACCAGAGGACACAAAAAGACGAGGGGGGTTCATGGCTAATGGGAGGTGTCCACAGGAAGCCTGACAGATCTGACACCCTCCCTTCCTCCACCCAGCCCGGACTGAAAGAATCCTCAGTGACCTCCTGCCCTTCTGCAGACCAGGCCCAGAGGGCCAGCTTGCTGCCACAGCCCTTCAGAAAGGTAGCCCAGCTCTGCCCATTCCAGGGTGGCCCCCAGCCTGCCAAATAGTACCTCTGTTGGAACTAGAAAAGGTCTTCCCCCTTTCAGATTTCTTCCATGTCCGGCAGCTAATAAACAAGCACCAAGCCCACCCAACCTGCACCTCCATCCTGGGTGGCCCAAGTCCCTCATCTTTCTGCAGCCAGCATCCTTAGTTGACCCTGAATTTTTCTGTTCCTTCCCCAGTGCCCTCCTGTCCCATCTGAGCCCTAACCTCCAGCCTTAGCTGTACACTCACTTTTTTTTTTTTTGGTGCTGGGGATGAACTTGGGCACTCAACCACTAAGCCACATCCTCAGCCCTATTTTGTGTTTTATGTAGAGACAGGGTCTCACTGAGTTGCTTAGCGCCTTGCCGTTGCTGAGGCTGCCTTTGAACTCGCGATTCTCCTGTCTCAGCCTCCCTAAGTGCTGGGATTACAGGCGTGTGACACCGCGCCCATCTCTATACCCATCCATTTAACCTTGCTCAGCAGGTCCTTGGCCTTTGCCCTCCCCACCCATCCTGGGACCAACCCAAAGCCCCCTGCCTCTCATGACTGTCCCTTTTGCCCCCCACCTGCTCTAGTGTTGTCCCTGAAGCAGCTCCTATTTCCTGCGGAGGAAGACAATGGGGCCGGGCCACCTCGGAATGGGGATGAGGTGCCAAGTGGCAGCCCCCCAGGCCCAGCACAGACCCAGGAAATTCAGGAGAACCTGCTCAGCCTGGAAGAGGCCATAAAGCAGCTAGAGGTATGCTGGGTGAGGGGGAACCTGGGCGCTCTTGGGAAGGAAGGGCACCCCCTCACTGACAACCCTTCTCCAGGAATTGGAGGAGGAACTTTGCCGCCTGCGACCTCTCCTGTCTCAGCTCGGGGGGAATACTGTCCCCCAGCCTGGCTGCACCGGAGGCCCCTGACCAGGCAGGTGAGTAGGGAAGCTGGGAGCTGGGGTGCTACCCTTAGCGGGGCCAGAGTGGGCACTGGGTTGCGTCTTGCCTCTCTCTTTTGCCTCCCGCTCCACCTCCCGAGATGGCTCCGCTCTGCTTTCTCAATTTGTTGCTCTGCCTCTGTTTTCTCAGCCCTTTTTCTTTTCTCTCTGCTGGTGTCCATCTTTCCATCTCTCCCTGTCTCCCTCCATTTCTCTCCCTGTCTCCCTTCTCCTCCATCCCCCAGGCCTTTCGCAAGAAGGAGAGGAATGGGGGAGAGGACGTGAGGGGGCCCCACACCCACGGCTGCCACAGCATCTCACCCCCAAGGGCCTGAGGAGAGGGAGCTGGCCAGCCGGGCCACGCCTGGGACAGCCCGGCTGAGGTCCCTGTCTCCCCCACTGGCCTCGGCCTTCACTCCCTCCTGCCTTGTTGGGGGACTCAGGGCTTCATTCTGGGGGCACCACCATGACCCCCACCACTTCCCAGGCCATCTCAGTATTGCCTATGGGGGCCACCCCTCCATTCCCCACCCCCAAGTCCCAAGTGCCTTTGCTCTGTTTTTATATCCTGAATTGGAGGTTTATTTTTTAATATATATTATCTAAGGAGACGACTGTGTGTGTAAGGGGTGGGCAGAGGCCAGCATGGCGGCGTCCGGGCCCCTCCATGATTGCTGACATTGACTTCTGGGTCTGACCCACCACATTGCCACCGTGGCTCTTGCTGCCCTTGAGTTGTTTGTTCGTTCCTTCTCGTTAACAATTACTCCCAAGGAACCCACACACAGGATTCGAGGAAGGCCCCCTGCCTTCTTCCCAGCCCCCAGTCATCCAGAATGCTGGGCACCCCACGTCTCCCTCTGTCTTTTATTTTTGTAGTAAACTCTGTGGCTGTGGAGGTCATGGGGAGGTGGTGGGGAAGGGCCCCTCCTGGGTAGGGGCTGGGGGCGGGGTTATTGCTCTGAGCTCCCTGTCCCCAGGGGGGCTTGTGTGAGGGTGTCAGGATGGGGGCCGGCACATGGGGTTGGAGACACGGCCACACAAACACGCAGGTCACAGCACAGGGGCGGGCGGGCAGGGGAGGCGGGCAGGGGAGGCTGGGCGCCGTATTGCACTTTGGGAGTGGGGCCAGGCGGGGACCCCCCTCAAACTGGAGCCTGGGGAGGAGGCTGGAGGCCATTTTATTCTCTCCCTCTCCATGGAGGGGGAGGCGAGACCCCCCAGTCTGGGGTTGGCGAGGGAGACTGGGCTCTGGGAGAGTGCCGGGGCCTGGTCCTGGGCCTCGGCTGGCACCGAGGGCAGACCAGATGGCAGAGGCTTCATGGGTGGCTGTTCTGGTCCCCACCTCGGCAGAATCCATCACCCTATGCTGGCTCAGCTGCCAGTCCCCCCTTTGCCTGCCTTGGCTTTGGGGGGCACCGGGAGGCCCTCATCGCCCTCACTGTCAGAGCTGCAGCCGCTGACATCAGTAATCTCCAGTTCTGAGTCACTGTCTTCCTTTCTGCCCAAAGTGGTCTCAGGACCCCCAGCCCCGGGCAGTGCTAGGCGTGGGGCTGCCACCAGGCCTGAGGGGCGCTCGGGACCCGGGCCCTCCCCTGTTGCAGCCAGCAAGGGTGCAGCTGTGGGGCCTCCCGCTGCTCCCGTGGAAGGCAGGTGGCCCAGGGAACTGGCCAAGGAGTTGGGGTAGAAGTGCGGGGGGTAGAGAGAGGGGGACAGCTTGGGGAAGGGGCCCGTGAGGTACGGGTTAAAGTTCCAGGGGTACTCAGGAAAGGCGCGGCTGTAAGGACCCAGCAGACCTGGAGGCTTGGAATAGCCAGCGGCACCTGGGGGCACAGGGAGTGGGTCAGGCTGGGCCACCCCCCGGCCTGTCTGTGAGGGAACTGGTAGCCCCCCCCCCATGGCCCTCCCACCCTCCCCTCTGTCTTTCCCCTTGGTGTCCACAGGCTTCCTCCCACTCAGCGCCTCCCTTCTCTGGCGTCTCCCATTCCTTTAGCACCCCTGCAGCCCTTCTCCCACCTCACGCTGCCTCCCTCTCTTCAGGGCACAGCTGGACCCCACCTCCCTCTTCCACCCTCTCTCATCTGCTCTTTGCTCCTCTCCCTCAAACACGTGCAGATCTCCCCCTAAGGCCCCCAGGCTCTTACCAGAGCCCAAGAACGGGAAAGGGCTGTCCAGCCGCAGTTTGTCTGTCTCAGGGGTAAACAAGGGTGTCCGGGTCCCCGGCTCTCCCAGGCGGGGGGCAGAGAACAGGGTCTGCAGGGCCTGGAGGGGGAAGTGGGACCACTCAGACTGCCCCTCCCCGGGGGCTCATGGCAGAGGTGTCACCAGACATCGCAGTTCCAGTTCTGGGATCCCATTATCCAAACTCACCTCAGGGGTGAGGGGAGGAGCATCTGGCCCAGGGCCCCCTGCAAAGGGACCAGGGGTCAACAAGAGTGGGGAGCCAGTGGCAGCGGCTGCTACATCCAGCAGTGGGTAATTGACAAGCACGACTTTGCTGAAGTTGAACTTGTAGGTGAACCTCTTGCCTTTGGTCTTGTGGAGGATGCGCTTGTTGTAGTAGTAACTGTGGACAGAGAGGGGGCCCTTAGGGCTTCCTAGCACATGCTCTGTGCCAGCAGGGTGGGGAAACAGGCTTGCAGAAGTCCCCTAACCAAGGGCATGGGGCAAGGAAGAGTGAGGCAGAGCTGGGATCCTGCCCAGCATGGCTCCAAAGTCCAGGGCTGGGGGTCCTTGCCGCCTTTCTACTCACAAGGAACTTGGGGATCCAACAAGATTTGGCCCCAGGGTGTAAAGGGGAAGCCCCCAGGGGTGGGGACTAAGGGAAAGTGAGGGGAGAAGCTGGCAAGATAGGAATCCAAGCCCACGGCCCCTCCTCACCGCAGGGCCCGGCTCAGCTTGTCATAATTCATGTGGGGTTTGCACTTGCGGATGCCCCAGAGCCGGGCCACTTCATCAGGGTCCTTGATGACGAACTCCCCGTAGTCCCCCTGCCAGGCGATGACACCCTGGTACTCCTCCTTCTGCAGCAGCTCCAGGATAAAGTGCCACAGCTGGATCTGCCTCGAGCCCGGGGACGATTCCGGCTTGTAGGCCCAATCCGGGAAGGCAAACCCTGGGGATGGAGGCAGGGAGTGGCCTGGGTGGGGACGCCAAGTCAGAAGCTCTGGGCTGAACTCAGCAACCAGAGGCAACCAGTGCTCCTGACAACAAAGCTCTGAAGGAACAGCCACCCAGCCTCAGGCACCTGCAGACCTGCCCTGCTGGTGTCCCGTCCCCAAACTGCCCAGTGGGGAAGGACCCTGCGTTGGTACTCCCAGCCTGATCCTCTACCTGGGCACAACTCCCCTAGGTTCAGCATGGGAAGGATGTGAGAGAAGGAACCGTTTCCTGCCTCCATGACTCAGGGAGAAGTAGCAGGGGAAAAAGATCCTTCCAGAGCAGTAGCCATTCTCCCCACTGCCCCAGGAGGCCTCAGAACCCCGAAACACTCCCAGCTCTTGCTGTCTCCCATAGCCTAGTCCCTTGCCCTCTGCTCCTCCCCACCCTGGCTGAGCCTCGGCAGGTCTGTCTCTGCACCTACCTGTGTTTGTATTCTCATCCCCGTGTTCCTCCCGGCTCCCCATGTCCATGCTGTCCTGAATGGGCCTGCATGTCCACGTGTGTGATCTTGTGTGCCTGTGTGCTCCCACACTTAACAACACATCACACACTACACCAGGGACACACGCCAGCGTGCCACACTCACACAGAGGGCCACCGAAGCAGGCACACCAGATAGCTGCCCAAGACAAGGCCGTGTCATGCCAACAGCCAGCACTGTGCACCCCACCATCACAACAGCCACACCTCTCGGGGGCCACAGACTGGGACCCACTAACAACTGGTTGACAAGAGACACACAAGCCCAAAGACCCAAATGACAAAAGCAACGATGGAGATGGACACAAGACGTTTGGGGCCTCAGAGGCACAGCCTGACGGGGATGCAGCAACACCACACGCAGAGCAGCCTCCAGACCCCCCGCACCCGCAGGACCCACCTGTCGGCACTTGGCACAGCTCTCAGCCTCGGGTGTCGGGCCCACTCCGCATACACCCAGAAACTGGGTGCAAACGGGTTCTTGCCCACCCCTAAATCTCACCTCCCACCCAAAAGGTCCTAAGCCCTGGGTCCAGCTTCTGGGCCAACTCGTACGCCATATCCTCTGGCCCTTTCCTCTCTGCTCAGAGACCCCAGCCCCAGGCCTGAACAAGGCAGGATTGGTCTCTGCCCAGCTGCAAGCAGAGCAAGGAGGAGAAGGCTGGGAGGAAGAGCAGTGGCGTGTGGGTTGGAGCAAGGACCCTCAGAGCTGGGGGACCCAGACCCCACATCCACTTGCAATGTGGTCACTGGGCAGATCCTTGCTCTCCTGTCTTCTCAGTGTTCCAGAGGAAGGAAGCAGGAGGAGCAGGCCACGTCCAGGCTGCCTGCTGTGTTGAGATGCATGAGGAGGCTCTCCTGCTGCAAGGCCAGGCACTTTTCTCCCTGAAGGGAGAATTTTATCCCACTCCTTTTGGGACCTTCCTCACCTTTGGTGACAGGCTCAGGAAGACAAGCCCTGGCCCATGCCACGCCCGGAGCACATCCCATTGGGGAAGCCACACAACCCAGGACGAGAATGTGAAACCCAGCCTGGGTTGGGTTACACCTGCCCTGTACCCACAACCTCCAGCAAGCCACCAAGACACCAGCACGTGGCTAGAGGATCCCACCTCAGTGGGCAGACACGTGCAGTGACAGACAACCCAGGACCTGGCCACACAACCCCCATGGGCCAAAGGTGAGACGCAGCCGGAACAGAGACCCAGGAGCACATCTACCCATGCAGCCCAAAATGTACCAAAACGTCCCTGGAATGCCACAGCACACCAGGAAATGGGCAAAGCCTCTTCACCCCACTGAGGCGGGAGCACGCTCGGCGGGTCAGCAGACACCCCCCCCCACCACAAGCCTAAAATGCCCACCTGCTTGCCAGTCCAGAGACTGAGGTGGCCTCAGCCATGTGCTTACGAGCGGGGACCCAAGCTCACACAAAGGAGACGCATGCAGACACTCGCCTAGTGTGACCACTTCCTCCAGAAACACTGAAGTGTGACACAGGGACACGCTCCACAATGAGACCTCAAATAACCAGGCAGCCTCAGTCTCATTCTCACTCACTGCCATCTGGGGGGCTTGTGACTTGGGCTCAAGTGCAGGTCCGAGCCAGCCTCACTGTCCACATCCCCAAGTCTGAGTACCCACTTCTGGGCAAGCCATCCTCTCTCCCTGGGCTCTGGATGGCTGAGCCATGCCCTCTGCCCATCTCTCCTAGTCCCCCTCCTCCAGCCCTAGGCCCTGCTCTCTGCCACAGGTCCTGGGTGGGTACAGACTGAGGTGTGCATGGCAGAGACGCCAGGACCTCAGCCCCCTCAACCCTTGTCCCTCTCCCATTTCCATGCCTCACCCGCCCTCCAAAAGACCCCCACGTCCCAGCAGGCAGATGGCAGGGAAAGCTGGCTGCGAAGTTTATGGCCAAGTTTTTCATGAAGGGGTTTTATTCAGGGGACTCTGATGGAAACCAGGGGAGACAGACTCACAGATAGAGGAGAGGGAGACAGACAGAAGAGGGTGTGGCCCCTGGGAGGGCTGAGGGATGGGGTGGGAGAAGTCCGGGCCAGTTACCAGGGGTCCAGAGAGCCGGCAGGGCGGGCGGGGCGAAGAGAAGGTCGGAGACGCAGCTACAGTCCATGGCGGAGCTGACCCTGCAGAGTCTGGGACAGACACACGGGACAGGATAGGGGACAGTGGGAGAGACAGGGGTCAGCCAGCGGGGTGCTACCAGGGCTCTCCCTCTCCCAGGTCCCAGCATCTGCCTGGTGCCCACCACCCTCTGCCCCCCAATTCCTCCCTGCCTGCTCCCTCCCACAAGCCCTTTCTGCCCACAGGTCCCTCTGTCCCTAGCCCCTCTCCCAGCCTGAAGCGCAGACCTTCCCTGCCAGCCTCTCCTTCCTCAGCCTCCTGCTTACTCCGGTGCCTGGCTCTCCAGCCAGCGTTCCAGCCTCCCTCCCGCTCCTCGCCACTCTCTCTCACACTCGTTGGCTCTCGCCGCCCACCAGCCCGCCCGCCCTCACGCCCGCCCGCGCCTGCCGTCTCTGTCCCCATCTCTTGCCTGACCTCTGGGGCTGGTCCCTGCGTTTTGGGGGCTCCTGTCTCCCTGTGTCTCTCCAAGTGCCCCAGAAATATATTGCTCCAAAATTTGCCCCCGCCTGGCTGACTCAGGGCCAGCTGACCCCCACTCTCCTCTGTCAGCCCAGAGCTGGGCATCTGATGGCCCGGCCCCTGCCCTCTCTGCACAGGGCGGCCCCGGGAGTCCCAAGACCCCCTTGCTTCAAACCTGCTGCTTACCCAAGATTCTTGCCACTTGGATCTGCCTCCCTTCAGCCCCCAAAGACACCTCTTTCCACTCCTCCCCTCAGGCCCCTCCCCGTCAGCCCCATCCCCTCAGATGCCCCCTTCAGATACCTCCTGCCCTGAGATGCTCCATCCACTCCTCTCCCTTCCACCTTCCCCTTCAACCCCTGCCCCTGTGCCCCTCGCCACCCACCCCACACCCACAACCATCTACTCCCCACAACCCCGCAGACACCGCACCCTCAGGCAGGATGCGCCGTTAGACACATCGTGCACTTTCAGGAACCCCTCCGCACCCACCCTCAGACCCACCCCTGGTCCTCCTGTCCCTCCTTAGACACCCTCTCTTATAGCGCACCCCTCAGACACCCAGACAAGCCACTCCTCACAGATGCCCACCGCTCCCAGTCAGCACTGTGCCCTCAGGAACCCCTCAGAACCCCAGAGCCCAGACACTTCCCCACAGGCACCACCTCGCCCCTTGGATACTGGACAAGATGTTTCTGCTAACCCATGTCCCTAGAGGCCCCCAACTCCTGACCCCTAGAGCTCCACCACCCCCTCACCTGCCTCCTGGGGTCCCCCCTGCCTGAGCCCACCTCTACCCACCCCCACAGCCTGTCCTTCAGCCCCTCTCCTCAATTTGGACTTGTCTGCCTCTCTCTGGACACATCTCCCCCTTTGCCTCAGTGTCCTCACTCGATCTCTCTCCCCGCCACCCCTCCTCCACTCCTCCATCTCTCCTCCACCTGGGGTGTCTCTCCCTGTCACCCCCGGCCCTCTCCCTCAGCGCCCACCACTCTCCTCTCTTCCTCTGCCCCTCTTCTGGATTCCTTTCCACGCTCATCCTCTCTTTTCCGGTCTCTCCCTAGGCCCTCTTCTCGTCCCCTCTGCATCTCCCTAGTCCACGTCCATCTCTGTCTCTGAGAGACTTCACGTCTCCCTCCCTCCACCATCTGTCTGACCTCCCTCCCTCC
>PVHX01002646.1:0-56019 GCA_004024805.1 Geosciurus inauris | reverse complement strand
TCCCTGTCTCTGTGCCCGCCCTCTGTCCTGTGTCAGGCCCCTGGGGACCTGGGCCCCTGACCCCTCTGCTGGGGCCCCTTCCCTGCCCAGCCTGCCCCAGCCTGCTGTTTTTGCCCAGTCTCACATCTCTGGGTCTCCACAGCTCTTTTTCTCTGTCCTCCTGTCTCTGGGTCTCCATATCTCTGCCTCCTTGTCTCCCTGTCTCTTCATGTCTCCACTTCTCCCAAAGTCCCTGTCTTCATGTCTCTGTCTGGGCCCCCTAGTCTCTGTCTCCACACCCCATCTCCATGTCTCTGTCTCCAGGTCTCCATCTCTTCGTCTCTGTTTCAGTCCCAGTGTCCCTCTCTTGGGGCCCCTTTGATCTCACCCTGCCCCTGGCGCGCCCCCTGGCCCCATTGATCGTTGATCGACCCATGGAGGGAGCAGGGCCTGCGGGGGGCTATAGAGCAGGCAGGGGCCTGGTAGGGCAGCCGGACAGATGGACAGACTGCCCCAGCCCTGGTGGCTGTGGAGGGGGAGCAGCCAGCAGCCGCAACCCCGCCCCTCCCCGCCGGCCGGCATGGTGCGGATGGGGACTCCGGGCAAGCTTTAATTTTTAATTTTATTTTGCTTCCTCCACCCCCCCTCGCCCCCATCTCCACCGCCCGCAGCCATGGCACCGAGTGTGCGTGTGTGAGGCAGCTGTGTGGAGGGGCTGGGCAGGCAGAGCTGCTCCCTGCTCTCCTCGCCAAGCACAACTGCACAGACCCACACCTACCCAGGCACACGCGCCCACCTCACACACATCACATGCACACACACCAACAGAGTGGCACACACCACAGACGTGTGCATGTCAACACAATCACACACGCCCCCCACCATCACACAACACAATCACAGAGGCTCACACATCAACAAAGTCAGACACACTGTCACGTCCCAACAACACACATCATTTAGGTGCATGTCACATACACAAGTAGTCACACACAATCACACACACATCAGCATTTACACAGAAACAGACACAGTTTTACGGATCCACATGACACAAACCAGTTCAATCCCACACAGAAACAAAGACATACAATCACAAACCCCAGACAGACACACTAACAGACACATAATCACACATCAAGGCTCACACTCACATCAGAAACTTAGACCTACAACCACACAATCACAATGAGACAATGTCACCAGAATCAGAGACACACCAGACACACAGCAGCACAGCCAAGCCAGTGATACAAAAGCACAGAGTCACAGGCCAGCACCAGAGACCCTTGGCCACACATGTACACACTTGGTTAAGCACAGAGACACAGACACACACACCACCAAACAGATGGCCACAGCCAGACAGCAACTGCATGTGGTCTCAATCCATTCACAGTCACAACCACACACACACACACACACACACACACAATCACAATGCATGAGCACAGCAGGGCGCCTGCACTACAGCCCCAAGATACACTCAGACCCACAGGAAAGGCTGGTTTGGGGAGGTGTGCTCAGAGGTGACCCCATCCCAGGGTCCCTGCCTCTCCTGCTACCATCTGTCTGTCTGTCCGACTGTCCGTTCATCCATCTGTGGACTTCTCAAGCTTGTCTTTGCACACACTTGCATGTTAGTGTGTGTTTGTGTGTAACATATGCACTCGTCTCGGACTTGCTTCTGTCTGTCTCTTTCCGCACCCTTCTGAGTGTTGGTGTCTGTCTGTCTCTCACTGAGGGTCTTTGTTGCCCATCTCTCTGTTTGCCTCTATCTCTAAATGTCTCTGTCTCTGAGTGTCTCTGCTTCTGTCTCTGTCTCTGGGCACCTCTGTCTGTCCCTCTGTCTCCAGGCAGCTCTGTCCGCCTCTCCGCCTGCCTCCTCGCCCCTCATCACCTCAGCCCCCTGGGCTGGGGTTTAACCAGTTGTTTTGATTTCTCTAAGCTGCGCTGGCCGCCTCGGGAGCCGCCTCAGGCCTCACACCCCCCCAGCCCCTTCATCCCTCACCCAGGCCCCCCCATCCCCACCTCCCCTTAACACAATCTGCACAAGTGGAATGAAAATTGATTTTTTTTTTAAATTTCATATCTTCTCCAGGGCTCTGTCTAAAGAGGAGAGGGACGAGGCCCAAGACCCGTCTCCCACCACTGCCCCCCCATGCACACACACACCAGTGCACACACACATCATCCCCAGACACACACATGCCCTGACTGCACCCATGGCCACACATCCAGATAATCTGGGGACACACCCTCCCATGCCACGCGCCCATGTAGGCCACATCTGGGTACACAGCAGAGACTCTCAGGATGCCCTACGGCATGCAGCATGCCATGCACACCCCTGGCCATGGGGCCAGGCCCCTGCCTGGTGTCTGCACAAGCCCCCACTGAACACACAGCCCCACTTCCTGCTGTCACATACCATGTGCCTGTGCTCACATACACCTGTCCCTTCAGGTTATGGCCTCATTCATGGGCACACATAGCCAACCTCAGGGACTATCCCTCCACAGCCACCAGGAGACCCCTTGACTGTCCTGGCAAGGAAGGGGTCAGGACAGATGCTTTCCTGCCAGTGCCTTCCCCTCGCCCCAGATGTCACCCCCATCCCCAGCCCTGCCCACATTCACCAAATGCACTGGCCTGGCCCTGGTGGGGGTGATTCTGTGCCTGGGGTACACAACACACACACACCGCACCATATAACACTCTCCACACACTACACTGCATACCACACACACACCACAAACTACATACCATGTGCACACCACGTTCATACTGCACAACACCATATACCACAACAGTCACCAAATCATGCACATACCACACATCACACATATCACAAACACCATTTATCCCACACCACACCCATCTGACATGCACATGGCACACACCACACACATACAACACATATCACATGCACTTTCACACACTTTGCTACTTCTCTGTGCTGCACACATAATCCTCACGTGGACACACAAAACACAGGAAATGCAGTCACCCACAACACACAGAGCCACACAACACACAGGGACTCAAACACACATCACTGCTCACAGGTGACCAGAGAAACAGCCCCACATGTGGAACTGGACACTCATGCAAGTTGCACACACATGTGCCCCTGAGAGCCTCACATGAGTCACAGGTACATGCAGCCGTTGCTGTCCCTTCGCTGTTCCTCAGGGGCGGTCATCCGCACACTCACATCAGGAACCAGCATTCCACTAGCCTGCTCCATTTGGTTCCCCCAGGTGACCACATGTGCACACACACACACACACACACCTGAACCCAGACTCACACACAGCCTTAGAGGCACAGCAAGCCCTTAGCACAAGTGCCCTGCCACATAGGCCCACACAGCCGGGCTCTGGCCACATCCCAGAGCTCTTTCTGGCTGGCTCCTGTGTGGCCCAAGGTCCTCCACCTTGCTTCTCCTGGATGTCTTGCCTTCTTGCCCTCAGGGACAGGGGCTGCCTGTCAGCATACCCTGCATGGCCACACCGTGTGGACACACCAGGCACAGCATGACTCTAGACTTCTTGACAGTTGCCCTGGACCCACACAGCACAGCACTGCACATGTCCCGCAGGCACACTCATGGCCCCAACACCCACACACAGCCCCTTGTGTCCAGGGACATGCACAGCATGTTCACACGCACTGCGACACAAGTCACACAGAGGCACGTGTGGAACACCTGCCAGGGCTGCACTGCGCAGGACAGACAGACGGACTGGAGCAGGGGCTTTCTGTCCAGGAGGAAGTATGTCTGACCACATTTGGAGTGGCTGGGAGGCACAGGCCAGGGACAGACAGACTCAGTGGCTGTGGAGGGCAGGGATGGACACCCCTGCCTTCCTTCCTTCCGTCCCCCTCTCACTGGGTGTCTCTGCCTGGACCATGTTTGTCTCTCTGGGTCTGTCTCTCTCCTTAAGTCTCAGTCTCTGCACTCTGCACGATGTCCCTGGGGCTGCGGCCAGCGCTTGGAACGGTGTCAGTGGGGGTGGTGGTGAGGGAGCAGTCCCCGGGGAGGTGGGAGCCGCAGTGCCACGCACCCCGCCTACCAAACAGCACTGGGGGAGGGGAAATGGAGGAGGCGCAACCAGCCTGCGCCCCAGCTCGCTGCTCCCCCGCCCATGGCCCCTCCCTGCAGACACCCAGAGAGATGAAGGGAGCTGGGGGCCGGGAGGGGGAGGACACAGAGAGGAGGAGGAACCTGCAGAGAGGGAAGGGTAAGGGAGAGGGATGGAGAGGAAGCCTGCAGAGAGGGAGGAGAGGCAGAGACAGGGATGGAGAGAGAGAGACCCAAGACCAGAGAAAGTAGGAGTCCCCCCAAAGAGAAGAGGAAGGAGACCAAGAGAGACAGACAGACATGGAGAAAAGGAGCAGAGACAAAGAGACAGAGGAGAGATCTGAATTAGAGACATCCAGAAAGAGGCAGTGAGTGGAGAAAGGCTGAGACAAAGTAAATTAGAGAGCTGTAGGTCGTGGGGACCCCGGGTCAGGGAGGAGGGCAGGAGGGGGCAGAGATGCGGAAAATTGAGGGATTAGGGTAGAGGCAAGAGGGGATGAGACAGGCAAGGCAGCCGGAGGGGGAGCCGGGAGGCACAGCTCAAGTGCAGAGTCACAGCCTCCTGGGGTGATGAGCCCACTTCACTCTGCTGATCTGGAGAGTCAGTGTCCCCTGGGGGCCAGATGCACCCCAACTCCAAAACCCCGCCCTTCTCACCTGTCTCCATCTGGTCCACCCCACCCCCAGGTCTAACCTCGACTTCATCCTGTCCCCCTCTCCAACCCCACCCCAGCTCCTGCCCCATCGCACACCCCAGCCTCTTCCCAGCTCCATCCCCACAGACCCTGCCCTAGTTTCTTGGCCAAACCTGTTGGTCTCAACCACTCCCTGCAGACAGAGTGACAGATATGTGGGGAAAAGACTGTCATTCGGTGGTGCTGGAGGGCTGAGGGTTAAGGACAGACACTGAAGGAGAGTGCTTGGTGCAAGACTCCTTCTAGACTGGTCGCCAGGGGCTCAGAGCGTCCTGCTCCAGGGCTGCACCAAGTGTGTGCTGAGGAAATAGGGTCTAGTGGAATCCAGATGAAATGGCACGGGAGGGAGAGAGGGGTGAATCAAAGGAACCCAAAGCCAGAGATCAGGGAGAGTCAGAAAGGGCAGAGGGACAGGGGACGGAGGGAGGGAGAAACAGAGACACAGCAGAGTTAAAGGGCCTAGACACAGGAACACTAGAGGGACAGGGAGATGGGGAGAAGTGGGTGACTGAGGGTCAAGGAGAGAAATGGAGTCAAAGTCCCAGGAGGACAAACAAGAGGGGCAGAAAGTCAAGGGAACGGGAGAGAGAGATCCAGAGGAGCGGGGAATGGAGGTGGCCAGCGCCTGGGGTGAGGTGAGGGGCGGGGCCAGCTAGATCTGGGTGCCTGGCTACTGGGGATCCCAGGAGGGCCAGGGTCCGGCTGGCTGGGGGAGGCTCGGGGCTCCAGGGGCATCAGGCGCGGTGCTAATTCAGCGCCATCGATCAGACGGGATGAGAGCAATAAATTATTGTGACAAGATGCAATCCTGGCCCGCACACTGCCGCCGAGGCGGATCGATCCCTGTCCCCAGCCCCACACCGGGTCCCATGCCCAGGCCTCGCTGGCTGGGACGCCTCTGCCCACCTCTTCCTCCATTCCCCCCTCCACACACTCACTCCAACTGGTGGCCAGGCCAGATGGCAGCTCTAAGGAAGGAAGAGACAGGACCTGAAGGGGACCCATGGTGAGAAGCCCAGTCCCTATCTGATCCAGACCCTTGCTTCCTTCAGTACATTCTCCTGACCACCACCAGTAAGGCAGGAACCACTGTGTTGCCCATTTCATAGATGTGGAAACTGAGGCTCACACAAGGAAAGCAACTTGACCAAAGTCCCACAGAGGTGAGTGGCGAAGCCTGGACTTGAATGCAGGTCATATGACTTCAAGCCCCTCAATCTCTCCACTATCAAAGGAGAGAGAAAGGGATAGAGCCTTCCAAAAAAATGAGGAGAGAGGAAAAGAGACTACAGAGTGAGAGGACTACACAGACGTATGGAGAGATACAGACACATGGAGAAATGCAGAGAACAAAGAGGCAGAGGGACAGAATGACCAAGAAACAGAGAGAGCCACACAGAGAGAGAGAGAGACTTGGACTCAGAGAGAAGCCAAGACAACAGAGCAGGGAGAGATGGGCAGAAGGAGGCAAAGGTGGCCAGAGAGAGAGGACATGAAAGGAAGGGTGTTGGACAAGGAGCATACAAAAGGGGTCCTTCCAGTTGCCAACGGGTGTCTGGGGCAGCAGGCGTGTATTGGGAGGGGGTCGGGGAGAGGATGGGGGAACCTTGACCTCTGGAGTCAAGGTCAATGGGAGCTGAGAGTGTGGGCAGAGGGGCTCACCTGAGGGCAGGCATGGTGGGGGCACATGTGAGGCTGAGAAGGTGAGGAAACGAGTAGTGCCAAAGCAGCGAGGTGGACAGGTGAGTCTATGGAGGAAGGAAGTCACCTGATGGGCAGGTGTGGGAGGCAAGGACCCTTGGATGGCAAGGAGGGCATTCTCTGGCTTCTGTTCGACTCAATTCTATAGTTTCAGTACCTGGGGCCTCTAAGAAATTACTTCACCTCTCCGGGCTCAGTTTTCTTCTCTGTAAAATGGGGATAAGAGTCAAGAAACTGCCTCATGATGAATGAAGACAATGGATGTCACAGAGACAGCTTTAGTAATCAGTAGCTGCCATCATCATCCTCTTGGCCACCGGTGTGCCTAGGGGAGGGCAGGTGTGATGGAATAGGTAGAGAACAAGAATAAGTGCTGCTCAAAGCCTGGTACCTGGTGGACCAGCAGCAGCACCTGCAGACTTAGAAATGCAGACTTGCTGACTCCACTGATCAGGTGTGAGGCCCAGGAATCTGCCAGGTGTTTCTGGTGCAGCTTTCTGCTCACACATTGGTTCAAACTGACCAATGTCTGATGCATAAAGACTCAAGGGAGTTGAGGGTGCAGAGGGCAAGGTGTGCAGGCAGGGGGCCTGGTGTCCTGCGTGTTCAACCAATGCTTCCGGCCTTGCCGATGCCGCCAAGAAGCAGCATAATAATCTCTCAGGAGGCAGCTGATTAGAGACGTTCTGTGAAAAGGGACAGGTGTCTTTGGGATGAAGCAGGCTGGAGAAGGCAGAAGGGACCCTTAAGGTACGGGCGACAGATTGTATGGGCAGGTAGGGCAAGGGATAAGGGCTACCTAGATCAGGGGGAGGAAAAGGAGAGAGGTGGGACCAAGATCAGGAGCCACGTGTATGTCTGTGGGTCAGGGTGTAGGTGTCCCCTTTGGGGACAGATTGGGGAGACCAGGAATGGGGCGGAGACCATTTGAAGCGATGTACAGCAGCGTGGTTAAGATCAGCGTGTGCTGGTGCATGGAAGTCTCACACACCTACACAGGGATTAGTGCAGGTGGTGCTGGAGCAGGTGATGCTTGAGGCAAGCAGGTGAGGAATGGGCAGACGTCTGGATGAGCTGTTGTGATTGTGCAGCAGGGAAAGAGGAAGTGAGAAACATAAAAAATTAAAAGTGGATACATGGTACCTAAGGAACAGGTGTGAGGAACCAGGTGTTCAGGTGAGGCAGTTACCTGTGGCCAAAGACAGATTCTCTGCACAAAAGCATGTTAAGTGTGAAGGGTTGTGTGCTATGAGAGACTGGGAGAAGGCAGAGGCACGGGGACAGAGGAGGAGGTGGGGATGCAGGTGAGCAGCAAGTGTGCAGGTGGGAAGGGTGTAGCTCCTAGGGGAAGGCCCTGTGGCAGGGCACAGACCTGTGCCATGTGACAGCTGGGACCCATGTGCATGAGTGTCCAGGTGGCTTTGGGAACTAGGAGACAGGTGGGAATCATGTGTTGTCTGGGATGACCAGTGGCAAAGACAGGCACAGGGACTAAGCTGGCAGTAGGTGTTCCTGTAGAGTGATGAGGGGGGTGTGAGGGTGTGAGGTGCTGGCAGCCAGTGGTGTGGAAGGCACATGTGCTTCTCAACCACCGGTAGACTGCAGGGCAGCTGTTCCAGAAGGACATGTGTGAAGGTAGTTGAGGAGCATGGGCGGGAGCGCAGGTTAGGGAGCTGCACGTTGAATGTTCTGTGCAAAGGAAGATGTGTGGGCGCATGTGCACCATGCGTGTGTGCGCACGTGCATGTGTAACAGATACGGCTTGAGGGGAGGCAGGGGTGAAAATATGAATGTATGAGAAACAGATATATTTAGAGCACTAAGGGACAGGTGGGATGGTGCCAGTGGAGGTATGAAGGGGACATCGTGGCATGAAAAATGACATAGACGCAGGGATTCAGGTAGAAGGGCAGATTTTGGAAAATACATGTTACCTGGGAAGGCAGGTAAGAGGGCAGGTAAGAGCATTAATGAAGATACATTATGTGACAAGCATCTCTGGTGCAGGTTTGAGGGGGACAAATGTTACCTGGCAGGGCAGGTGAGAGGAAACAGGTGTTACCTACAGAAGTAGGTGAGTGGAACAGGTGTGGAGGACAAGTGTTACCTGCAGAGGGCAGGTGGAAAGAGACTAATGCTATTTGAAAGTCCAGATGTGGGAAAATGAAGAGCAATGTGAACGTGACAGGTGTGTTGATAGGTGTGGATGAAAGGTGTTACCTGAGGCCACAGGTATGTGCAGCGTGACTGTGCCCGGTGGTTGGCTGCATCAGTTTCTCTTGCTCCCCTCTCCTCCCCGACCTGGGAGCCAGTTGTGGCTCTCAGGTGTCTCCTATGGCTCCAGCTCTGGGCAGGGCGCGCAGTCAGCTCTGGGCTTGGCCAGGCCCAGCCTGCCGGGCAGCCAGGGCTCCTGAGGCTGCTTGGCGATGCGGAGCGCGTCTGGGCCTCGGCGGGCCGGCGGGGCGGGGGGAGCGGGCGGGGGGGCCGTTTAGCCGTGATAGATCCGCGCGCCGCTTGTCTCTTAATCTCCGGAGCGACCGATCGATTCGCTATTTCCCTTTGTTGCCAGAAAATTCGATCCTGGGCCTGGAATTAGGTCCCCGGCTTAATCTGAGCGGAAACCAGCGAGGGGGAGACAGAGACAGAGATGCTGAGGGAGACAGAGACAGAGATAGTAAGAGACAGAGGCAGAGATGGAAAGAGAGAGATGATGAGGGAGAGGAGAGATAAGGGGAGAGACAGGCACAGAGATTTGGGTAGAGATAGTCTAACAGTTGAACCCAAAGAGATAAAGATGCTGAGAGAGACAGAGACAGGGAGACACATCCCAGAGAGTTCAGAGGTAGAGACACAGAGACCATAAGGAGAGACCCAGCCAGAAGAGAGATGGCAGATGTGGCCCGGCAGGACACTGTGACTGCGATGGAATGATGGATAAAAGGAGCCTCCCAGGGAGACATGGCCCCCAACAAAGGTCAGGCCCCTGTACTCCCTGCCCAAATTGCACAGACCCCAGGATTGGCTCAAATGTCCTTCCCATAGACCCTGTGACCCCTCACGCCAAATATCCAGACCCCAAGTATCCATATCCAAAACTGCAGCCCCTCAGCCTCGAACTCCACCCCCAAATTCACACCTTCCTATCGGTGCCCTAAATCCAAATCCCTACGCTGACCCCTAGCGGGACACATCCACACCTCCAACCCTAACCTCTAGCCCCAGAGTCAGCTCCCCATCTCAAATATCTAGGTCCTGCCTTGGAGCCACCAGGTCTCAAACAGTCAAGCCCTCAACCGCGACCCCTCAGTCCCACTCCGACTCTAGCGTCAAATACCCGGACTCCTCAGTCCCAAATATACAGACGCATCCTCGAGCCCGCCCACCAGTCCCTATTCCCCAATATTCAGACCCCAATCTCTCCCTACCCCATCTCAGTCGCTCTCACACACTCCTCCTTCCCGCGCCCCAGATGTTGCACCCCTGTCCCGGGGCGCACCTCCTGCACTCTACCCCACCTCCCCAGAGTTGGGCGCAATCGCTCCCCGCTGGCGACCCTCCCCGCCTCGGGCTCCCGAGCCCGACTTCAGGGTCCCTGGGGACCACCTCCCGCGCCCGGGCCCCCGCCTCGGGCAGGAATCCCCGCCCCCCATCCCCGCCCCTGCGCCGTCCCGCGGCGCTCACTCACTTTCCGGGGTTTGCGCATCCGCTCCGGTCCGGGGAGAAGTGTTTAAAGTTCGGATCCCGCAGCCAAGGCCCCGCGACGTCCTGGGGAGAGGACACCCGGGCGGGGGCAGCGTGGGAGAAATGACCAGAGCCCGGGGGAGACGGACAGGAGGACAGGGAGTCACTGAGACACCATGACAGAGACCCAGAGACAGGGAGGCAGAAGAGGGATGAGCAGAGACGGGGAGATGCAGAGAGAGACGCTGACACAGAGACGCGCAAAGAGATGGAGACGCGGGAAGCTGGGAACCCGGCGGGGCCGGCGCGGGGCGAGGGCAGCCGTGCCTCCGCGCCTCCTCCTCCACCTCCTGCGCCGCCTCCTCTTCCTCTTCCTCCTCCTCCTCCTCGTCGTCGTCCTCCTCCTCCTCCTCGCTCCTCCGCGGCGCGCCGCGCGCCTCCCGCCCTCGCGGCCGCCCGGCCCCGCTCGGCGCGCAGATATATGGAGGCGGCGGCGGCGGCGGGCGGTGCGGGGGAGGGGGCGGGAGCGCGATCGATGGAATATAATTTTCCTCAAACTCGGAAAATAAAGTTCAGAGCTGATCAAATTTGAAAACAGATGTCGAATCGCGACTCTAAATAAGGTTCGATCCCGGGACTGAGCGAGTGGGGGTGGGGGGCAGAGAGGCCGGGAGACCCCTCTCCCCTTGCTTCTCCCTCCCTCCCCCGCCCGCCCCACCCCTGCCGAGGAGGACGCGCGGACACACGGACAGGCCCCAGGCTGAGGTAGCAGCTGTGTGCCCTAGATCCCTGCTGGACACGGAAAGCTGGACTCAGCCTGGAACACAGAACCGCAGACACACAACCTGCATAGCAGACGCACAGGACGCAAGGAGCATGGATTCAGCGACACCGTGCAGCCACACACACAGGACACAGCTTAGTGAGCGCACATGGGCTCCCCGCAGTAGACAGGCACAGCCACACAGATACACAGATCTGCCCTCTGTCCAGGCAGGACACACGGACATGGTAATAAAGAATGTGGAAACAGCCTATGCAACAAGACACGGCTGAGCGAGAACACACACACACAGACACGGCCTGCGCACACAATCCACCTCAGCCCACGACCGTCCCCTGATCCACTAACCAACTGGTCCACTGTAATGTACACCACCCCCAACACAGCCTGGACACAAACCCCCTGTGTCATACCAACAGTCACAGACAGAACCCAGGGCGTGCCAAATGGTCCCAGGCACTCCCACTCATACCTGTGGTGACAGGGAAGGCCTAGCACAGCTGGATCTGCTCCCATTAAAGTAACAAGTCAATATCGACTGGCCTTTGGACCCTGAGAGCAAGCGCCTGTGGCCCCCCCCAACTTGACCTTGCCCCTCACTGTCCACCACTCCTTTCCCCTCACACTCCCTCCCTCTCCCTCCGTCCATCTCCCTCCCCTATTTTGCTCTGTCATTTCCAGCCAGGTCAGGCTCCACCCCCTAAGCTTCAATGCCACTTTCTCCCCAGGGCAGCCCCAAGAGCTCCCTGCCTCAGAAGGGGCAGGTCTGTCTCAGGCAAGACAGCAGTCCCCAGGTGGAGTGGGTATGCCGTGGCCAGGACAATGGTGTGGGATCTCAGCAACCCCACGGGGCCCCAGACTCTGACACCAGGTGCTGAGCAGCTAGAATAGAACTTCAGCCTTGCAGAACAGGGGGCATCCAGCTCCGCCGCCACTCACCATCTACCCAGGTGAGGAATGAAACATCTGGGAGCCTCAGTTTCCTCATCTGCAAAATGGAGCAACAATGAGAAGTACATTGTAGAGTTGCAGGGAGGGTAAAGCAGCTCACCTCACGTGTGGAGCAGTGGGTACAAAGCACAAGCAAGCACACCTTTGCCGGGGCATTGCTACTTCAAAATAACCGTATTAGAGATGCTACAATTCTGCTGGAAGATAAGAAGCTAGACACTCATCTCGCCTGTTCTCATTAGACTGAATGGAATACTCTAGGAGCCAGCAGGAAGGTGTCTGTATGTTGGCAACACTTAAGACCCCCCAGGAACAGCCCTGACCCTGGGTGTCTCTCTCAGCCCCTGGACTGTAAGCAGCTGTCTTAGCTCACCAGCTAGATGGCGTTTGAGCCTGGTCCCTTGGGCATAGAGAGTATCCCCCAGCACCACCCCAGGGCATGGCTCTGAATGCCACAAAGGAGGTTCTAGAATGCTCTCTATGGGGTAGGACAGAGATACCTTAGGGGAGAGATAGCCCCTCCGGGTAGCTGTGACTCCTCAGTCTGTGGGCTACACCCTTCAGAAAAGCTAGAACCCATCAGGGCATCCAGAGCACCAACTGGACTGCATTTTATGATCACGAACTGCACTCTGGGAAGACACGTGTGACAAGAGAACACTGTCTGACTGTAGATAACACCCTTCTGTAAGACAGAACACCCTCTGGGAAGATAGGTTATTGCAGTGTACCCACACCCTTCCAGAAAGCAAAACATCTTTGGAACATGAGCAATACCATAAGACAGCAGAGACCATCAGTCAAGAGCTCAGCGCTCTGTGCCTATAGGAGAGGTCAAAACACCCCGGGGGGCTGGAGACAGCCCTTAGACAGCATGGAACACCTTCAAGCAGCTTACCACACCATATCTGAGGCTGAAGAGAGCTCTGATGCCCTTGGGGGCAAGACCTATTAGTCTGCACTTGGCGCATGTGTGACCAACATCCTGGGGATGTGACCAGTGCCCATCTGATTATTTTGAACACTCTGGCCACCTCTCACGCAGGCCTGATGCAGGTTGCATCTTCTGTGTGGTGCACCTTTGGGCAATGTACATTTCCTCTCCGAACCCTCTCTCAGGCTGAGAGGATGCAGGAAAAGGCAAGGTATCAGAGTGTGTTGCCTTGTAATGCACACAGTAGGTGTTCAGTAAAGTGAGAGTTCTTGCTGTGCAGCATTCCTGGGCGGGGCCACGTGCTCACTCATTAGCAGTATCACCAACACTCACTTGACTGAAGGAAGCGTCTCACAGGAGGGGGATCATTAAGCTGTACTTAACATCCCCAGGGAGGCTGTGGGAGCAGAAAACTGTAGTTAATACCCCGCGGAGACAGGACGCCCTCAGGGCGTTAAATGCCCCCTAGGAGAGAAAGAGAGAAAAAGAGCAAGAGAGGAAGGAGACACCCTCCGCAGCCCGCAGCACTCAAGGGACTGAATGTATTACCCACACAGGGGAGAACGTCTCGGGTCTGTAATATCCATTAGACTCCAAACCCCCAGGGAGAGAGGACCCCTCCGGGATGGCTGCCCGCCTCCCCAAGAACACTTTTAACACCTGGGAAGATGCCTCCAGGAGTAGCAAACTGCACTAAAGAGAAAGAAGCCAGGAAGGGGTGAGGTGACCTCTCACTCCCAGGACCCACCTGCCTAACCCCATCTCCCTACAGCTGCAGGAACAAGGCCTGGGCGGGTCGGATGGGGCCTGCCTGGCATCCCACTGTGGGCACTGGCCTGAACACTATTCAGGATTTAAACCACAACAGTCTATGAGGTAGGTGCCCTTATTAGCATCAGCCCCATTTTGCCAATGGGGAAACCAAGGCACAGAAGTCACTCGCCCACCACTACACAGCTAGTTGGTGTTGGAAGTGGGTGGACTGGCGTGGGGTCTGTGTTCTTAACTACCCAGGTGTACTGCCTGCCATGCACACCTTACCCCCCATCTCACCCGTCCTGGAGCTTCTTGCCACAAGCTCCTCACCTGAACCAGCTGTGCATCCCCAACACTGACTGAAACCAGCCTCCCCACCCCATGTCAGGGAGCTCCCTGAGGGCAGGGCCTGTGTCTGATTCTTCTCAGTCCCCAGCGAGGACAAGGCCTGGCCCATGGGGGGCCTGGGGAGGCAGTGGGGAGAGAGGAGGACGGTGCTAGAGAGCAGGGGGAGGAGGGAGGAGAGGAGGGAGCCCTGGGCTCCTTGGAGGGTGAGGGGTGCTAGGGACTGGGCCTGGAACTGGGCCAAGCTGGAACGTAGATGTTGGGGGGAGCTGAGGGAATGGGGGAACAGACAGAGTCTGCTGGGGTGGGGTAACTGCAGAGGCATCCCGCCTCACCCACCCTCATCCTGGCCCGAGAGACCAGCTGAAAGACCCCCTGGAAGATGGTAGTAGAACTGGTGGAGGTGAGGACAGTTCCTTGGGGAAGACAGACAGACGGCCACACAGGCAGAGGGCAGCCTGGAGTGTGTAGGGGGGGCAGTCTCCAGGGGAAGGATGGGTGAGGGTGTTGGGGAGATGAGACAGATGGGGAGGGGGTTCCAGAGAAAGGACAGACGGACCGGGCTGGAGGTTAGGGCAGGAAGGACAGACAGATGGCAGGGGAAAGTGGCCTTGGGTGAGGGAGGACAGACAGGGCATCCCAGGAATTGGTGGACAGATGGACGGAGGGTCGCAGCTCCACTGCGCCCGCGGGGCCGGGGCCAGGCCAGGGCGCGCGGTGGCAGCCAGCTCCGGGAGGCGGAGGCTGAGCGAGTGGCGGTGTTTGTGGAGCTGTCGGCTGCGGTGGAATTATGAAAAATAGCAGGCATCGGAGCCGGCCTTCAGCTTCGATTAGGGGAGATGGGACATGACAGGTGCGATCAATACGCAGCCGTTCTATAAAGTGTCAAGTAATGAATCAATTTCGACTAAATTTTCCATTTTTCAGAGGCCGTTCTCCGAGAGAAGAATATCCTCTTTTGTAAAGATATTATTATCGATTTCGGCGGCAATTTGACATCAGGGGTAGTTAATTCCACTCAGAATAAAATTGAAAACACTTGAGAGAGAAAAGAGAGAGGCGAAGAGTGAGACAGAGAGGGAGAGAGGGGGAGGGAGGGAGGGGTTGGGAGGGAGAGAGATGGATGGACAGAGAGACAGAGACGGGGAGATAGGGACAGACGAGAGAGGGGCAGGGAGGGGGGAGGGAGGGGAGAGAGGGAGAGAGAAACTTGGAGGCAGCGAAGCCTGGAGTTACAAGGCGACAGAGACCGAGAGACATTCAGAGATGCAGAGATAGAGATGAGAGATAAGACAGACAGAGACTTCAAATTCTGCGCAGCGCAGAGATAAATGAGTGTCTCAGAGAGAAAACCCCAGATGTGAGCGACTTGCCACAGAGTGCAAAGAAATGGACAGAGACAAATTCAGAGAAAAAGAAAGATAGAGAAAGAGGCAGGGGAAATAGACTTTCTGAGAGAAGAGTGAGAGACTAAGAAGGAAAAACTTAGGGAGTTGGAGCCCCAGAGAAGGAAAAGGCCAGAGGAAAGGGTGGGGGACAGAGAGAGGGCTGAGGGAGGGAGGAGGCAGCAAAGGCCCCGGCCAGGGGCAAGGGCAGAGGCCTAGGGGTCAGAGCTCAGGGGTTCTAGAGAGACCCTCCTGTCCTGCTTGTTGTGTCCCCCCAGAGCCATGAGATGTGTGTGTGTGTCTGTCAGCTTCTCTGCAGGGAGAGGGGTCTGTCTGATCTGGGGCTGCTGGGCCCTGACTGAGCTGGTGGTCTGTGCACGGGTGTGTCCCTGAGTGCTGGCGTTCCATGCATTTCCTGAAGTCTGTGTCCTTGTGTGTTGGCTCATCCATTGCTTGTGTTCCTTCTGCAGTCCATCGTGTGTGTCCCTGTTCACGTGCGTGTGTGCACAAGTTGTGGAGCCCTGGCCTGGCAGCCCCATGGGCCTCAGCAGCAGCCAGTGGTGACAACATTTCTGGTTAGTGCCTGTCAGTCCCCCAGCTGAAATCTCCATTTATCCCTGAGCAGGTCACAGGCTGCCTGGGAGGAGGAGAGATGGGGGAGGGAGGCTCCAGAAGAGGACTCCTGAGTCTGAGGGAGGAGGCTGGGCCTGGACCCCTGAGTCTGAGGGAGGAGGGCTGGGCCTGGACCCCTGGGTCTGAGGGAGGAGGGCTGGGCCTGGACCCCTGGGTCTGAGGGAGGAGGCTGGGCCTGGACCCCTGGGTCTGAGGGAGGAGGGCTGGGCCTGGACCCCTGGTCTGAGGGAGGAGGGCTGGGCCTGAACCCCTGGGTCTAAGATAAGAGGGCCTGGGCCTGGACACTGCGTGAATGGCATAGTCTGCCCATAGGCAGCGGTGCTGGCAGGAAAGCCCCTCAGGCACTGACTCCCCAGCAGAAAAGCCTGTACCTGCTGCCCCCTAGTGGTCATGGAGATCAGGCCAGTCAAGGGATAAGGAGCTGACAGGGTCAAGGAACCCCCAGTAGGCAATTCAGAGTCACTGACCCAAGTGGGAGCAGATACTAGCCACCGGTGATGGGGAGAAGAGAGGGCTGGGGAGATATGGACAGAGAGACAGGTAGACACAGACAGGGATGGAGATGAACTGGGAACAGAGAAGTAGGGAAAGGGTCAGGGTCAGGCAGACAGAAGACTGAGAGCCTGGTTGAAATAGAGGACAGACAGGGGCATGGAGCCTGGGTGGAATTAAAGAGGGAGGAGGAAAGATAGGGGCAGAGCAAGGGCGATAGAGGTGGCTGACTGGGGCTGGGCTAGGGTGACTCAGAGCAGACAGTGTAACAGACAGATGGGAGGCGTGTGGACTGGACAGTTAAGGTGACAGAGGGTTAAGGGATAGGTCTAGAAAAGAAGAGAGAGAGAACAACCTAGAAATCAGAGAGAGGACAGACAGACAGAGATATGGAGGTGCAGGAGGACAGAGAAGGGCAGACAGGGAGAGAGATAGACCAAGAGGCAGAAACAAGCAGACACACACAGAAAGGAAAGAGGTGGAGACAGGCGGACACAAAGGGACAGGCAGAGAGCAAGGCAGGTGGGCAGAGGGACGCAGAGAAGCCAGGGCCCAAGGCTAAGTTCACACTAAGATGAAGCAGAGAGCTGTATGTGGGGGCGAGGCCTGACCTGGACAGGGCAGGCTGGGGCCTGGCGAGGCTCCAGGCTGAGGGCCTTCTGTGACAAAGCTTGGGAGAAGAGCTGGGGACAGGGCTCCCCTGGCTGGGGTCTCTGCCTGCCACCCCCGCCCAATACCCCCCCACCCGGCGGGCTGCCCGGCGGAGGCGACAGATTGAGCGATGAGACGCATTACGCACTTAATCCGCCTGATTGAATGTTTTGCTTTCGCCCAAATTGAAACATTAAACAACACGGGACGAGAAGAGGCGGCCGCAAATCACTCATGAAAGATTCATCTTCTCCCCGGCAGCCGCCACTGCCCGCCTCTGCTGCCGCCCGCCCCAGCCGGGAAGCCTGGGGTGGGGGTGGGCACTGGGGCAGCACCCCTGCCCACTGTGCTGGGACCCAGCCCTCGTGGCCCAGGGAAGTCCTGTCTTATACCCACAGGTGGTCTCGAAGTAGGGGACCCCAACTTCCTGGCCAGTCTGTTCAGCATGATCTTGTTGCTGTCCCTGCCTCCCTCTGGGTGGGGAGGCCTTTGGGTCCTCTCTGGGGTGCACCCCTCTAGCTCTTTTCCTGGACCAGTCTGAGACATTGGGGTCCAATGTTGGGGGTGAGGTCTGGGAGCCTCCTCCCTGTGCAGTGGGCCTGTCTGGGTTCTGGATCCAGGAGTAGGGATGGTACCTGGAGAATGAGTCAGAGGGAGGTGGCCATCATGTCAGGATGAGTGGAACTGGGGAACAGGAAGTGTGAGTGTGCCCTCTGTACTCAGATTAGTGTCTGTCTACATGGACGACTGTGTACGTCTGTCTTTCCATGCCTGTGTTAGTGTAACTTGCTTTGTGACTGCCTCCCTGTGCCATTATATCTGTGTCCTTATGATCTTGTGTGTGATTGTAACTCTGTGGTCTGTATCTGGGTTTTTTTTTTTTTTTTTTTTTTTGCCTGTTTCTTTTTTTTTTTTTTTTTTTTTTTTTTTTTTTTCTTTCAGTGCTGGGGATGGAACCCAGAGCCTTGCACTTGCTAAGCAAGTGCTCTACCACTGAGCTACACCCCCAGTCCTTTTTTTCCCCAAGACTAGTTCCAAGTTGCCCAAGCTGGCCTCAAACTTGCAGTCCTCCTGCCTCAGCCTCCTGAGTAGCTGGGATTACTAGCAGGTGTGTGACACCTCGCCTGGCTTGAGTGTCATATTCTCTATGTACATCTTGTGCAAAGGTTTTTATGTGGTATGTATCTGTATCAATGAGACTTTCAGGGTGTGACCATGTGAATCCGTGTATGTCTGGGTCTGTCAGTCTGTCTGGGTGTATGTCTCTGCATTGCTTGCTCGGGGTCTATTTGGAGGTCTCTTTAACTCTCATGTTGAAGTCTGTGCATCTGGGTATCTCTGGGTCCCTATGCGTCTGTCTCTCTCACTCTTCCTCTGTCTCCGGCTGAGGGGGGCATCTCCTGGGGCCAGAGACAGTCACCAGAAGGCTAGGGTAGGAAGAAGCTGGGGAGAGAGGAGGTGAGAAAGACAGAGAGAAAGACAGGACAGCAGTGAGCCTGAGAACATGGGAGCAGGGAGCAAGCGCGAGGCGGCTGGGGGGGCATCGTGGGCGCCACGGCCAGAGCGGGTGATCAATATTCGATTTAGGTTTTAATTCCGGGGCTTTCGGAGCCTGTCAGCCCTGATGTATGAGCTCACACCGGGGCCGCCCAGCCAGCCACCCCACTGATGCCCATGGCCTAGTGGCCTGTCCTGGCCCCGGCTCCCTTGCCCTGCAGGATGTGGGCTGTGGGCTGTGGTAGAGGGAGAAGGGGATGGGCCACATGAACTTGAACCTGGTGGCTCACTCACTTAGTGTATCTGCAGCTGATGCTCCTGACTTCCCCGGGGGGCAATGCTGGGAGGGAGACAGCAGGGGCCCACAGGTGGAGTCCCACATCCTGCCTGTGGGCACTGGTCACCCACATCCACACACACGCACGTTCATGCAGGTACCTCTGGGCTCACATGCCTATGCTCACACAAACTCTGACACACACACACAACTCCAACATGTGTCTACATGCACTGCGTGTGTCCCAGTACCCCAGATTCAATTACACGTGTGCACACACAAATTGTGACACACATATGATACGTGTCCCCTCACAAACCCAGAGCACACACCAACACTAAAAGGCTTGATGTTAATGGGAGGTAAGAACAATGGCAAGAGAAACAAGAGACAGTGACAGCGAACCCATAGAAAGACGGACAGAGTGACAGAGACCTAAGAGATATAGACTGATAAAGAACAAAAGAGAAAAACTCCTAAAGTAGGGGCAGGAGCGAAGGCAGCAGCAGCGAGAGGGAAGCTGGGAGGACACTGGGGCAGGGCGGTGGGCAGGGATCAGGCCGTGCGGAGAGAGGGAGCCCTCCCTTCTCCAGATGCCCCCCCAAACCCTGTCTCTCTCTCAGGAAGATGGATCCACCGCCCTCCCTGATGACAATGCTGTCTGCGCAAACTTTAATTAACACTTTGAGTTAATTAGTTCGAGATCATTTAGGAGTAAAATGTTTTTATTAGGGAGGCTGCGAGCCTGTTGATGGATGGGACGCGATTCGCTCTTCCGCCTGCGGGGACAGCGGGTAAACAGAAATCAATCAGGGGGCCTCCCAACCCAGCCCCCCACCGTCCGTGCCCAGCTCCCAGCCTGGGGCCCAGGAGTCCCGGCTCGGCCTCCTCTTCCCTGCAGGACCAGCCCTCCTCCCCTGGACCCGGAGGCCCAGACTCCAGCCTCCCGCCCAGACCCAGAATTCCGGAGCCCAGCTCTGCCCTCCTCGGGTCCCACGACCCTGACCCTGACCCCTGGGCTGCAGCCTCTCCCACGCGCGTCCCGGGCTCTTGGGCACAGAGCTGAGGACCGTCCACTGTCGGGGGCTCCTGGGTTCCCTGCCTCCCTCCCCGGTCTCAGAACTTTCTCGCGCGCGTCTGCCGGGTCTCGCTGGGTCGGGCCGCCGCCCCTCCCGCCCGGTGACGGCTTCATCAGGTGTCCGCGCGGCGGGGGCGGGGCGGGCCGGCCGGGCGCGGGGAGGCCGGGGCGGGGGCGGGGGTTCCGGGGCCGATAAATCTTCATCAGGCGGCGGCGGGGGGGCCATTAGGCGCTAATGGGAAGATGGAGGGGCCTGTCGGCCGCGCGGGCCGGGCCTCATTTGTCCTGCTTCCCGCTCCATTGGCCGCCGCCCCCGCCCCGCCCCTCCCCCGCCGCCACCGCGCGCCCCATTTCCGCTCCGAACCTTTGCAAGGGACTTGGGGAGGGGGCACCCGGGCTGGGGGGTTGAAGGAACATGGAGTCGGAGTGCAGGGGCACAGTTAGAACTGGGAGAGGGGGCTCAGGGCACGGAGAGGACGGGGTTAGGGCGCCCAGACAGTTCAGAACGTAGGCGACTCGGATAGAACGCAGGCGGAGGGGGCAGAAGACGTCCCAGGGAGGGGTCAGAAGCAGAAAAAAGTAAATAGAACTCCCAGGAGGAAAAAGGAACACGGAGGGGGGCCTGTAGAATGAGAGAGAGGTCCTGGAATGCGGTCAGGGGCCTGGAACACAGTGGGGGGCGCGGGATCGGGTTTGGGGAGAGGGTCGGCTCCCGGCCCAGCTTCTAGGGCGGGGGGCCCGGGAAGGCGAGCCCGCAGCGTCCCTCGAGGCAGAGGCGCGGCCCCCGCCAGTCGCCGCCGCCGCTGGCTCCCGGACTCGCGCCCCCCGCGCGTCCACTCTGATTTCTCTGCCCATTTTTCTTCCTCTCCTGTCACTCCGGCGCTCGCCCTCCCGCCGCCCGCTGCCCCGCCGCGCTCCGCTTCCCGCGGGAACCTCCGCTGCAGCCAGCCCCGGGGGCCGCAGCCCTGCTCCATGCCGCAGCGCCCCCCGCCTCACCCGTGCGGACCCTCTCAGTCCCCACCAGGATCGCCAATTACAGACGTGACCCCACCAGAGAGTCACCCCCCAATTTCTGTTCCCCGGATGACCCCTAGGAGGAGCCTGGCCTTGGACCGCCCTGGAGCTAGGATCCTCCCGCACCACACCCAGACGCAGGTACTAGGTCTCTAGTATTTCTGGGTCCTAGTCTCAGATTTCCCTAAAGGAGTCATCTGTCTAGGAACCCACAAACCAAGCATGTGAACCCGTATTGCCCCTCAGAAATCCCTGTGACCAGGCAAATTACGGATCGCTTCAGATCAGGCCTAGGCTTCCAGTTGGGTCAGCCTGGGTCACATGAATACTACCCAGACTCAGAAATGCCAAGGACTATATCCCCAGCCCAGCCCCAGGTACCCCCAAATGAAGATTCTGGGCTCTGGTTCCATTCATCCCCAAACAAGGCCTCCATGCTAAGACACTCATAGGATACCAGAAATGGTCTTTACTCAGGCATCCCCAAATAAGTACCAGGAACTTCATGAGTCTCCCCTAACCTAAGCAGTAACCCCAAATTAGGCAGCAGATGGGCCAAAGTTGGCACCCCTAAACTAGTTTTCCTCGTTGAACACTAAACAGACATCAGGACCTCAAGATAAATAGCCCATGTTCTGGACAGATGGGTCCTACCACCCCATTTAGTATGTGATCTCTGTTCTCAACACACTCAAACTAGAAAATGGGCAGTCACCCTTACTGAGTGACCCCAAGCTTGACAATTGGATGTCCAGACAATTCAAAATTGGAAATGGGTCCCACCCTGCTTAAGTCTCCCCAAACTAGACATCTGGTTCTCCAGTCTGTTTCTACTAAACCAAGATCAGAAACCCCGCTGCAAGTCTTCCTGACACTAGTCATCTGGGTCCCTACCATTACCCCCAAATCTTGCACCTGGATCTGATCACCCATGCCCTAGCAAAGCATTTGGACAACAATTTTATTTATTTATTTTTTATTTTATTTTTGGTACTGAGGATTGAACTCAGGGGCACTCGACCACTGAGCCACATCCCCAGCCCTATTTTGTGTTTTATGTAGAGACAGGGTCTCACTGAGTTGCTTAGCACCTTGCCATTGCTGAGGCTGGCGTTGAACTCGTGATTCTCCTGTCTCAGCCTCAGGAGCCTCTGGGATTACAGGTGTATGCCACCATGCCCAGCTTGGGCAACAGTTTTAATAGCCCCCTGCAACCTGGCATCTGGAATCCCAGTGTTAGCTCCTCTTCATATAAACATCTGAGCTTCTGCCTCAGTGATCCCTACTTGTGAATTATTAACTCAGTGAATTACCCCACAAATTGAGCATCTAGCTGCCCAACCTCACACCCCGCCAAAGTTAGGACTCTGTGGCACTGAAGCTCAGTGATCGTAACTACCTCTCTAGTCTCCAAACTTCAGGTACCCCCTTAGAATCCTATTAGAATCTGGTGGCAACCCTACCCAGTAGGCAAGTCAAGAACCCCAAATCAGGTGTCGGTCATCCTAATCCAAACTCTAGGAATGACCTATTAATCCTCAGCACTGAAAAGTAAAATCAGAGACCCAAACTTGGAATTTAGGGTGCCTTCCTTAGATACCCCTGTAGCAGCTTGAATGCTGGCCCCCTCAAAAGTTATGAACATGTACATCCTAACCCTGGAATCTGACAATATGACCTATTAGGAAAAGGGTTCTGTCTTGGATCTGGAATGTCCCCCAAGAGTGCATGTGTCGAAGGCTTGGTCCCCAATGAGAAGATGTCCAGAGGCAGGGCTTTGGGGAAGGGATTGGCTGACGAGGGCTCTGAGCTCATCAGTGATCAATCCATTGATAGCAGTTTCCTATGTTGGTCAGCTTTTCATCGCTGTGACCAAAACACCTGACAAGAACAACTTACAGGAGGAAAGGTTCATTTTGGCTCCTGATTTCAGCCCATGGTCGGCTGCTCCAAGGCAGAAACATCATGGCAGAGGAAAACTGCCCTTTAGGGAGCTGGGAAGCAGAGTGGAAGCTGGGGGTGGGAGAGAAGGGAGAGACACTGATGCTGTCCTGATAAGGAACAGAAGAGAGGGAAGGGAGAAGAGCAGATGGCCATGTGACAGTGAGGCCAGCTGGGGCGGCCACAGGCCCAGGGCTGCCTAGAGCCACCGGAAGCTGAAAGAGGCAAGGAAAGGGATCCTGCCCTGGAGCTTTCTGAGGGACGCTGCCCTGCTCACATCTTGCTTTTGGACTTCTGGCCTCCAGAACTTTGAGGGAACAAAATTCTGCTGTGTTAAGCCACCAAGATTATTATAGCAGCCACAGGCAACTAATACAACCCCAAAACCAGGCCTCTGCACCCCTAAACTGAGTCAGTGACCCACAGAGCTAAGGATGTGGAGCATAGTCACCCGCCCCAAACTCCTCAGTTCCCCAAACCAGGCTTCTGGTCTCTCAGCCTATTTGGCCATCATGTTGGCATCAGGGACCCCACAGTTACCCTAAAATTTGTCAACTAGGTTTAGGTTCATAGCCTTTGCCACAAGTAAAATAGGCATCAGGACAACTGCCACCCATCCCAGCTGTGACCTCCAACTACTCACCACAGTCAGTCCCCAGCAGCAGACACCTGACATTGAGACACCTCCAAAGGAGGCAGCTGGACCCCCAGTCTCGGCACCCCTTGTTATGGTTTGGATCTGGAATGTCCCCCAAACCCTTTGATGGGTTTATAGTTTGATGGACTATTGGGAGGTGATGGAAACTTACGAGACGAGGCCTGGTGAGAATTAGTTGGAGGAAGGAGGTCTTTGGGGGTGGGCCTTTCAAGACTTTCTCGTCCCAAGCTCATTCCATATTCATTCTTCCTCTCTCCATGAAGTGAACCAGGCCCTTCTGCCATGATGCACGGCCGCACCACAGGTCCTGCAGTAGCACTTGCTGACCATGGACTAAAACCTCTGGAACTGTGAGTCAAAATAACGCTCCTTTAAGTTGGTTTTCTCAGGTATTTTGCCAGTGACTGTAAGCTAACAGGTTTCTCAAGTAAACATTTGGTCCCCAGTCGCTGCTAAACCCTCATCTTGAGCCCTGAGGCCAGTTGCCCCTGGAACTAGGAAGTATCAAGACCCCAAATGAAGCCTCTCTAATCCAGACATCTGGTCTCCCCAGGATCCAAGTCTCCATGTCAGTTACCCCTATCTAGGCATCTAGGTGACACCCTCACACTAGGTAACAGTTTCCCAAACTCCATCCTCCCTGAAGTGGGTATGAGGAACCCCAGCAACAGTCAAACCTTAGCAACTTAAGGCTCAGCAAGCCCCATATTGTGTTGAAGTATTAGGAGCCCAAAACCCGTACTCCTAAACTAGGCATCTAGTCAGCCCCTCTCAGACGCTTCCCTTAAACTCTCACAAGAATGACAGCCACCCCTGCCAGGAACTTGCTGACAGTTAACCCAGCTTGATGCTAGACCCACCAAGGTGGCCGCCAACAAATTTAACAGCTGGCTTTTGGACTCCTGGTTGGCCAACCCAACCTCAACATCTGGGCAGCCCACGTCAGGCAACTCTAAACTAGACAGCTTTTTGCCTCAGCTTCTTAGAATCTAAGCCCTAAATCCAATCACCCCAATCTAGGGCTCTGAGTCCACAGCCTCAGGACTCCCCCATCTGGAGAGCTCAGGGAGTCACTTTTAATTTGGATTTAAGGCCCCAGTCCTGAGCAGGTCCACAGTCTTTCTCAAACCTAAATTAACTTTGAGAGACTCACAGTCAGTGAAGCCAGAGGGTCACTCAAGCTACGCCTCTCGACTCTGTAGCTAGTCACCTACAAACTCAGCATCTTGCCTCACAGGCTCAGACACCCCCCAAACCAGGGCCTAGGACCCCCAGGCTCAGTGATCCCCAAACTAGGCATGAGAGCCCCAAACCTTAGTGAGCCCTAAAGCAATCAGTAGGACATCAGAATCAACACATGGCCCCCAAACTTGGTCATCACCAAATCCCCAAATTAGGCATTTTTCATTTGACATCTGAGTCTCTGAACTCACTCACTCCAGACTTGGCAGGTGGAACTCCATAGGAAGTCACCTCTGCTGTTAACATCAAGGCTCCCAACTGTCACCAGTGATGTAAGCACTGTGGTTCCCCCAGGCCCCGCCTGCACAGTGAGCCCACACTGCCACAGACATCTAGAGCTTGGCCCTGTGTTGCCCCCATCAGGAACCGGCTCCCAGACATCCAAAAGGTGACCGAAGGGATTTCAGTCACCCCCAGTTCAGGATTTTTTTTGTTGTTGTTGTTCTGGGGATTGACCTCAGGGGCACTCGACCACTGAGCCACATCCCCAGCCCTATTTTGTGTTTTATGTAGAGACAGGGTCTCACTGAGTTGCTTAGCGCCTCACCGTTGCTGAGGCTGGCTTTGAACTTGCGATCCTCCTGTTTCAGCCTCCCTAAGTGCTGGGATTACAGGCGTGCACCACGGCACCCAGCTTCAGAATCTTTTTTTAAAAATTAGGTCTCATTATGTTGTTCAGACTGACCTGAAATTCCTGGGCTCAAGCAATCCTCTTGCCTCAGCCTCCCAAGTATCTGGGTACCACTGTACCCAGCTTCCAAATTCAGTATCTTTGTGTGTGGGGTGTGTGTGTGCTGGAGATCAAACCCAGGGCCTCATGAATGCTAGGCAAGTGCTCTACCACTGAGCTTCACACCCAGCACCCCAAATTCAGTGTCCTAAACCTAGTCTCTTTACAGCAGGGACCTGGGTCCCCAGTCGTAGTCACAAGCCATCTTATCTGTCATTACACTTGCCCCCAGTGTAAGCTTTGGGCCCACAGGATCCTGTTGTGTCCAATAAAGGCAGCAAACAGAACCTCCAGGGCCAGAAACCCCATGGTTAATTGTGCTACAGCCTCAGAGACCCATGCTAGGCATCAGGGACCCATGTTCAGGTTTCCTTAATTCAGATGTCTGCTCATCTCTATCACTGCCAGACTCTGGGGCTGAAATGTTCTCAGCCTTGGAAGCATTGGCCTTTCATGTCACCCACAAAAATCAGCAACCCAAACAAACACCCCACAAGTAGATCCTGGTCTTTAGGATCCTGACTTCCTGACACAGTTTTAAATGCCCTGACTCCCAGCTTCAGTACCCCCAAATGAGGCTCTGCTACCCTGCTCACACTCACTTAGAGGTCTCCATTTATTCAGGTAATCACACCTGGTGCAGGACCCTATGGGACCCTATGACTCAGTTGTCCCAGGAACACTCAGGTGTTAGTGCGTTCTGACTCAGGAACCCCTGGCTCTGTACCCCAAATGAGAGGACTGGAATGACTGCTTCTTCCACCTAGAGCAGCAACCTAATCCTTAGCCTCACCAGCCCCAAATGCACTGCAATCCCTGTCCCCCAAGCTAGGCTGTCTCTGTCACCTGGCAGTGGGGTCTGTATATTACGCCAAAGCCAGTCCCTTGACTTCTGGTCTCATTAGCCCAAATTAGACAACTGATCCCAGTGTCTGCTGCCGCCAAATGGACAAATGAACCCCAGTCACTGTCAACCAAACTGAACAAAAGGGCCCCAGGCACTGGCATCTCAAACTAGAAAACAGACCATCAGTTTCTTTTTTTTAAACTTGCTCCCGGAGCCGGGCGCGGTGGCTCACGCTTGTAATCCCAGCACTTAGGGAGGCTGAGACAGGAGAAT
This sequence comes from Geosciurus inauris, assembly GCA_004024805.1. Taxonomy (NCBI): domain Eukaryota; kingdom Metazoa; phylum Chordata; class Mammalia; order Rodentia; family Sciuridae; genus Geosciurus; species Geosciurus inauris. The sequence goes on along the minus strand of PVHX01002646.1, from coordinate 29,388 downwards.
TGCGAGTTCAAAGCCAGCCTCAGCAACGGCCAGGCGCTAAGCAACTCAGTGAGACCCTGTCTCTACATAAAACACAAAATAGGGCTGGGGATGTGGCTCAGTGGTCGAGTGCCCCTGAGTTCAGTCTCCAGTACCAAAAAAATAAATAAATAAAAATAAACTTGCTCCCGGTTGGGTGCAGTGGTGCATGCCCATAATCCCAGCAACTCAGGAGCCTGAGGCAGGAGAATCTCAAATATGAGCCTCAGCAACTGACCAGCCACAGCAACTTAGTGAGGCCCTAAAACACCTAATGAGACCCTGTATTAAAAATAAATAAATAAATAAAAAGGTCTGTGGATGTAACTCAGTGATGGAGCGCCCCTGAACTTAATCCCCCCAGTACTGCAAAACAAACAAACAAACAAAACTTAATCCCAGAATTAAGAAACTTTCTTTTCTGCTGTCATTTGATTATTCTTAATTTACACAAAAGCACATTATGAAATGAATATTATCCTACGCATTGGAGACTGAAAATAAAACTTGTTCTCCCAGTCTTCAGGTCTCCTTCCTCACTGGCTATTAGGCATCTCTCCTGGCCACTTGTCCCCTGACCAGTCCCCTGCTGGTCTGAAGAGACCTACCTGGGCAGCTGGGGCTGGCTCATCCCTGGAGTGGGGGGCTGCTCCAAGAGACAAGTGCCAGCAGAGCCCACAGGCCTTCCTGGAGGCCAGGTGGCTTTCCTGCCTCTTGGCTGGGCCAGGGGCTGCCCTAGGCCATGGTCACTCCAGGTCTCCTGCCAGATTAGACACTCCTGGGAGCAAGACGCATCCTCTGTGCCTCGAGAACAGTGCTGGGCTGAGTGGTCCAGGTGAGCTGCCTTTGCCCTCCGAGGGCTGTGGCCCAGGGAGAACTGTCCACTTCAGAACGCTGCGGCTGCCCGACCCCTCAGCCACCAGAACAGCACTGCATGCGTGGTCAGTTTGGTGCCCACTGCCACTTGCAGTATGGTCTTCCCGGCCCCACTGCCCCCTTTCCTGGGTATTAATCTTAGCAGGACTTGACCAGGAACCTCAGCAGGGACCAGGCTGACAGGACGTGGTGTCACAGAGGAGCTAAGGGCTGGGGCCTCCTGGGCCAGGCTTCACACTGTCCCTTCCAAGATTGACAGCATCCCTGAAATGACAGTTGGCCCCGGACACATGGAGAAGGGGTCCCGGTTTAGTGACCTCCTGAAAAACAGTGGAACAATACATTTATTCAAAGAACCATGCATGACAGGGTGGTCACATGTGAAAAGGGGGACTTCTTGTCACCAGGGGGCTGCTCACCACTGCTCAGCATGGCTGCACCCCCTAGGGAGCCTGCACTCTCTCAGGGATGCACCCCAAAAGATTTAACCAGACCCCAGTAGGCCTGTCCCCTCACATAGACAACCAGACCTGTGGTGCCTGTAGCCTCAGGTTAGCCAACTCTTTACCAGGTCTCTCAAACTGAAGCCCTGCACCCCAGTGTCACCAGCCCAGACTAGGAACCCAGTCCCTTGGTCCCTGCAACCCCAGCCCCAAGCCAGACTTCATGGTCTCTGCCACTCCAAACGAGAACTACAGCACCGATTTCAGATACTCCCATGAGGCCCACCAGACCCCAATTTCTGTTGCTCTAAACTAGCCATTGAACCTTCAATATGGCATCTCAAACTTTAAATTTTAGTGTCTCCACCTAGCCTCCCAAAGAGGCAGACCCCATTTTCCTCAAGAAGGTTCAGGACTCCCAATCTTCATCACTCCAAACTAGACAATCAGACCCCAGTCTATCACCCCAAAGTGGACCTTAGAATCTCAGCCCCCATCACCCCAACCTACACAGGAACCCAAGTCACTGACACCTCAAACAACTCCAGTTCCTGTCACTCTCGGTCAGACAAGAGTTCCTAACTTGTCACTTAAAATTTGAGAACCAGGGGCTGGGGATATAGCTCAGTGGGTAGAGTGCTTGCCTAGCATGCAAAAGGCCCTGGGTTTAATCCCCAAGTTCAAGGCCAGCATCAGAAACTTAGCAAGGCCCTAAGAAATTTAATGAGACCCTGTCTCAAAATAAAAAGGAGAAAAAGGGCTGGGGATGTAGCTCAGTGGTTAAGTACCCCTGGGTTCAATTCCCAGTAACAAATAATAATAGTAATAAAGTTGGTAACTGGACTCAGTGTCTTTTTTTTTTTTTTTAAATATTTATTTTTTAGTTATAGGTGGGCAGAATATCTTTATTTTATTTTTATGTGGTGCTGAGGATCGAACCCAGTGCCTCACACGTGCTAGGTGAGCACGCTACCACTGCGCCATAACCCCAGCCCCTGGACTCAGTGTCTTTAACCCCAAACTAAGTAAGCAGACATTCCCCAAATTAAAATATGTGGCCCCCCAGTTACAGCCACTTCACACTAGGCAATCAGACCCCCTCCTCAGTCTTTGCTGTCCCAGATTACACAGTGGGACTCCTAGGCTGTAACCAACAATTAGACCCCAGACCCCCCCTGCATCTACTCCTAACCTGCCTCAGTTGCCCCAAAGTAACAAATACAGGTCCACCTCTAACCAAGGGGACACCCCCCTTGTCATCCAAAACTAGAGTTCCAGCTCAGAGTATCATCATCTCAAATATGCCTTCTAGACACCCAGGCTTCAGGAATTCCAGTCTCTGTCTCCTGACTACTGGTCTGTTGTCACTGAAAAGTGACAATTCATTTCTATGACCTCAACCAGAAACAGGGCTGTCACTCCAAACAAGGCAACCAGATCCCTAATCTATCATTCCTAGCCAGCCAGCTGGACCTCAATCACTGTCCCCCAAATAGGCAATCAGACCTTCAGCTTCTGTCCCCCTGATGAGACACAAAACACTCTAGTTTGTCATCCTAAACCAAATGTCAGTGACTCAACACTAGGATTAAAGGCCTATAATGTTACCCCCCATATCAGGCCTCTGGCCTGGGCCTCAGCCCTGGCCTGCTGACCACCTGCCTCAGTGATGTGTCTCAAGCGCTGGGCCCCTCGTCTCATCACCTGCAAATAAGGAAAGTGGGTCAGATTCACTCCAGGCCCAGTGGCATAAACTGGATGTGGCATCTACTCATCCACATGGACACAGAGACTCCATCTCCCCTGGGAACACTGGCACTGAGACCAACAAACAAAACACCCTCTGTTACCCCCAAAATTGGGGTAGTGACTTTGGCCTCAGAGTGACCCAGGTGACCTGAGGGCCTCACCCCACCCCCCACCCCCCAGGTCCCTGCCCTGCCCTGCCCTGGTCTCAGAACTCTGGCTGTGGCTCCCTCTCTAGAGTCTGCAGGAAGCACTTGTCTGCCCTCTGGTGGCAGCTTCTGGAAGTGCACCCACAGTGGCTGTTTAGGCCGCTGCTCTTCCCACAGTGTTCAGGCCTGAAACGTGGGGTCATCCTTGCCTCCTACCTCCCCCTAGCTTCCACACAGGTCCCCCACAAAGCTCCATCAACCTCTTGATTCTGTCTTCCCTGTCCCTCCTCTGCCTCACCCTCCCCAGCTTGGATCCTCCTCCCTGATCTCGCTTCCTCCCGCCCATCTTCCTTCCCTTCCCCTTTCTTTCTTGTTCGCGGCAGGTACACTCTATCACTGAGCTACATCCCAAACCATTTTTTAGAATCTTATTTTGAGATAAGGTCTTGCTTAGTTGCCCAGGCTGGCTTTGAACTTGTGACCCTCCTTCCTCAGCCCCCACGCCCCCGGCACTGGGATTACAGCGTGTGCCTCTGTATCTGACCCAGAGGGATATTTCTTTCCTTTTTTCCTTTTTATTTTATTTCACTTTCTCAGTACCAGTGATTGAACCCAGGCGCACTCTATTACTGAGCCACATACCCAGCCCTTATTATTGTTTGAGACAAAGTCTTGCCAACTTGCTGAGGCTGGCCTTGAACTTGTGATTCTCTTGCCTCAGCCTCCTGATTTCTGGGTTAACAGGTGTGCACTACTGCACCCAGCCAAGAAGGATCTTTCTTTCTTTTCTCTCTCTTTCTTTCTTTCTTTCTTTTTTTGGTACCAGGCATTGAACTCAGGGGCACTCAACCACTGAGCCACATCCCCAGCCCTATTTTGTTTTATGTAGAGACAGGGTCTCACTGAGTTGCTTAGCGCCTCGCCATTGCTGAGGCTGGCCTTGAACTCGCGATTCTCCTGTCTCAGCCTCCCAGAGTGCTGGGATTGCAGGCATGCGCCACAGCGCCCGGCTCTAGAAGGATATTTCTAATGTTCACACCTGACCCTGTCTCTTCCTTGTTCAGAACTCTTCTGTGGTCTCACATTACCTTAAGCAAACATCCAGAGACCTCACCCAGTTCTGCAGGTACTGTGCCACCTGATCCCCAGTATCTTCCTAATGTCATTTCCTAGGCTGTTCCCCTCACTCCCTTCACCCCAGCCACAAGCAGCACCCTGTTATTGAGCAAATCTGAGTTCAGGAGCTTTGCACTGTCACCCCCGGACCTCAGAGGGTCAAGCTGCTGATTATTCCCTAGCAAGGCCCTGCCCTGCCCTCTCGTCCCCTCAGCTACTTTCCAGTCTCTCCAGCTGCCTCTGATCGGCTTCAGAGCTGTTCCTCCTGGGGGCTCCCTGGTGGTTGGTCAGTTTGCTCCATGTGCCTCTCACACCAAGGCTGGGCCTTGCTTGTGGCACTGCTGCCTGCCCAGCACCTAGCAGAAACAAATCCGACCCATGGGTATGCCTTGCCATTCTCTGTGTGGTCACATTTCCATGTTATTATTATTTATTTTTGGTACTGGGGGTTGAACCCAGGGGCACTCTACCACCAAGCTCCACCTCCAGCCCTTTTATTTTTATTTATTTATTTAATATTTTTTTTAGTTGTAGATGGACACAATGTCTTTATTTTATTGCTTTGTATGTGGTGCTGAGGATCGAACCCAGGGCCTCACACATGTGAGGCAAGTGCTCTACCGCTGAGCTACAATCCCAGCCCCCCTTTTTATTTTTATTTTTGTGGTGCTGGGGATTGAACCCAGGGCCTTGTGCATGCAAGGCAAGCACTCTACCAACTGAGCTATCTCTCCAGCCTCCCCTTTTTATTTTTTTATTTTTTATGTTTTTTGGTACTGGGGATTGAACTCAGGGATACTCAACCACTGAGCCACATTCCAGCCCTATTTTGTGTTTTATGTAGAGACAGGGTCTCACTGAGTTGCTTAGCGCCTCACCATTGCTGAAGCTGGCTTTGAACTCGCGATTCTCCTGTCTCAGCCTCCCTAAGTACTAGGATTACAGGCTTGAGCCACCGAGCCCGGCTCCCCCCTTTTTATTTTTTAAAAAATATTTTTTTAGTTGTCAATGGACTTTTTTTGTTTATATGTGGTGCTGAGATTTGAACCCAGTGCCTCACACATGGTAGGCAAGCGTTCTACTACTGAGCAACAACCCCAGTCCCCCTTTTTATTTTTTGAGGCAGGGTCTTGCTAAGTTGAGGAGGCTGGCCTCGAACTTGCAATCCTCCTGCCTCAGCCTCCTAAGTAGCTGGATTACAGATGTCACTGCACCTGTCTCATATTTTTAAAATAAAGCATAAAACAAGTGAAAATAATAACTTAACCTAATGTATCCAAAATAGTAACCTTCCAACACACATCATCAATGTAAAAATGATTAATGAGAAATTTTACACCCTTTTCACGCTGAGTCTCTGAAATCTGGGGTTTTGTTTGACACTCTGGGTTTCTGTGTGCACTGGCTGTGCCCTGGTGGTGAGCACAGTCCACAAGCATGCATGGTGGCCTAGCTGACAGCCGGATTCCAGACCAGCGCAGGTCTTGCCAGCTCTGGATCAACACTGCTGGACCAGTGACACACAGTGAGTGCTGGTGATGAGCCCCAGGTCGGAGAGGCTGAGGGCCACATTGTCAGGCCTTAGAGACTCCACCCACAACTCTTTCTGCGCTTGGCTGTGTCCCTCAGGGCTCAAAGAAAGACTGCTGCCTTAAAGCGAGCCCCCAGGCTGGCCCTGTCTAGAGGGCCCTCTCTTTTTATTTATTTTTCTTGTGGTGCTGGGGATGGAACCCAAGGTCTCGCACTTACTAGGCAAGGGCTCTACCACCAAGCTCCTCCCCTAGCCTCCAGGCCTCTCTGGTGCCTCTTTTTCCTGACTTATCCACCTGCCCCTTCCTGACCAAGTGCCTTTCTCCCTTGACAGTGTTCCCACTGGTGGAATCTGCACACGTTACAATGAAAAGCCACCTGAAGCTCTTTCCTGAGTCTGAGTCCAAGCCTCCCAGTCACCCTGTGCTGCACCTGCCCTAGACACAGCCTCCTCCATGCTCCTCTGACCTCCTGGTGTGCTGCTGGCCTGGACCTCTGCATCTGCTGCTTCCTTTGCCCAGAACATTCTTTGTTGAAAAGATCTGCGACTGCTCCTCCACTCCGTTTATCATCTTCACCCAGCATCACCTAGAGAGGCCTTCTCTGGCCAACCTCTCTAACCTTTAACTTGTACTAACTACAGAACTTTCTCTGTGCAGAAGAGAGCTAATACTGCAACTGAGGCTGCCGTCCTTGGGCTGTCCTGCCTGGACAGCTGCCCCTTGGCTGGCATCTGGGAACCTGGATTCCAGGAGGGCTCCTCATTCCAAGTGTGGCTCATTGTCTAGACTGTGCCAGTGATGGTCCTGCAATCCGGGAGTGGGGGCACAGAGGGTGCTGATGTGGAAATCCCCAGTAAAAACCAGAGACTGAGTCTCAATTGGCTCGCGTTTGACAACTCACACCTTGTTACCATTGGCTGCTGGAGGAGGTATTCAGCTTGTCCTGTGTGGCTGCTCCCGGGAGAGACTTGGGAGGCTTCTGCCCTGTTTGCTTTTTTTTTTTTTTTTTTTGGTACCAGGGATTGGACTCAGGGGCACTTGACCACTGAGCCACATCCCCAGCCCTATTTTGTGTTTTATGTAGAGACAGGGTCTCACTGAGTTGCTTAGTGCCTCACTGTTGCTGAGGCTGGCTTTGAACTCGCGATTCTCCTGTCTCAGCCTCCCAAATTGCTAGGATTACAGGCGTGTGCCACCACGCCCGGCTCCTATTTGTGTTTATTTAGAGACAGGGTCTCATTGAGTTGCTTAGCGCTTGCCGTTGCTGAGACTGGCTTTGAACTTGCGATCCTCTTGTTCCAGACTCCTGAGCCGGTGGAATTACAGGTGGTGCCTGGCCCTGTTTGCTCTTAACTTGCTCCATGTGCCTTCTCGTCTTGATGATTTTGCTTCATGCCTTTCTTTATTTTGGTACTGAGGATTGAACTCAGGGGTACTTGACCACTGAGCCACATCCCCAGCCCTATTTTGTGTTTTATGTAGAGACAGGGTCTCACTGAGTTGCTTAGCGCCTCGCCATTGCTGAGGCTGGCTTTGAACTCGTGATTCTCCTGTCTCAGCCTCCCAAAGTGCTGGGATTATAGGCATGTGCCACTGCACCCAGTGCTTCATGTCCTTTCTTGACAAATCACAGCTCTGCGGACAGTTATGTGCTGAGTCCTGAGTTCCCCTAGCACATCATTGAACCAGTGGTGATCTTGGGAACCCCAGACAACCTTCCTTCTCGACTGCTCTCTCCTCAGCACTTACCACCCTGTGACATTCTGTCCCTCTACACCTTGCTCACTGTGCCCCCCACACCTGGGTCCCCGTCTTGCTCTCTGTGCTATTCCCAGCACCAGCCTCCAGAGACTCACAGAAGACACTGGGAAATGTTTGCTGGATAGGGACTGCAATGGCTTTATTTCTAAAGGTGGAACCCCTCCCTGGGCTCGTGATGGGAGGCAGCCCTGGCCCAAGCAGCAGGGCAGTGTGGGACAGGGCTGGACAGGGATGGGTCAGCTGGCCCTGAAGGCCAGTAAGGCCTTGAAGACACCTCACACTGGCTCCATCTGCAGCTCCTCCCCGTCCATAGCCTCGATCTGGTGGAAGGCAGCATGGAAGCCAATGACCACCAGGGTGGCTCCTGCAGGCAAATGGGCAGTTCAGGGCCACCTTCCCCAGCCAGCCCCCGTGGCCCACCCCCAGCCATCCAGACCCTATACTCACCCAGGACCCAGAAAACGGCAGAGCCTGCACCAGCCAGCCAGAAGAAAGGGAAGGAGATGCCTCCAGCCAGAGCGTACTGATGGACAGGACTCACCTCTCGGCCTGGGGACAGATGTCATTAAGCAGCTGTTCTAACCCATGCCCTCTCCCACAGTAACCTCTGCTGCTCCCTGACAATCTAGCATCACAAGCTCCAGAAGCTTCAGGAACTAATCCAAACTCCTCATGCAAAGGTTCTCTGTGCCCAGGTCCTATCTAGTTTCCCCAGTGTCCCCTGACCACCAGCACCCAGCACACCTTCCTCAGCCCAGTCTCTGCTCTTCAGCCCCAGCTCCTCCAGGAGCTTCTAGCCTCCTGCTCCAGCCGGCACTCATGGAGGCAAGGAGTCTCAAACTGGTGGCCCCAGATCCTAGTCTGACCTGAGGATGTATTGAGATGTTTCACAGGAATTTGGTTTGTGGCTGACACTGAATACCCTGAATGATTTCACACAAAAATACAGATTTCCGACTTCTGTCACGGCTATAAGGTCAGGTCAGCATGTTCCTGCCATAGCAACTGACGACCTTCCACTCCCTTCCACCCCAGCCCAGCTTTGTCCCAGCCCCACAGCAAATCTGAGCTTTCACCCGTGTGGAATTTCCCCTGGCAGCTTTCTTCCCCATATTGATTGGTATCAGTCTGGGACCACATGAGCCATAGGTCTCAGCCTCTCCCTCTAAGTCCCAGGATCTTCCAGGTCCCACACCAGGAAGCAAGAAAGGAGAGGGAAAAGATCTAGGCCTGTATAAAGTCGCCACCTGGTGTCCAGTGCGGGTCCCTGCAGCCTATGCTTTCCACAGATGTAGGAACTGGATGGTGGGTGGTATCTCTAGGGTATCTCACTCTGGGTTTGGAGTGGGAGCACTGGGTATGTTTGACATTTTAAGTATTAGGTTTGGTGAAACTAGAGTACAAGGAGGCTCAGGCGGACTTGGGTTCCAAGGATTTGGTTGGGACTCTGAGGTTTGCATTTCAAGAAACCAGAATTTGAAGGATCCATCTGGGCTGGGGTTTTCTCACCAAACAGCACAAGCTTGGACTGCAGTGTGCGGAGATAGAGAATGTAACAGGCGCCAAAGAAGACGGCCAGGGCCACCAGCAGCATGGGGGATGTCACCCTGCACGAAGAGCATAGGGAGGCAGCATTCAGGCCTCTGGGGCCCTTTGGTGACCAGGTCTGGTAGTAGGGCCAGCCGGTGGGGGGCGGGTCGGGGAGGCACTCACACGCAGTACAGGATGAGGCCCAGGAACACGAACACGTAGTTGCTCTGGTAGTACTCGACATTGCGTATCAGGCGCTGGCACAGCTCACCCAGGTTGCGGGGTCGCGAGAAGCGCTGCTGGTCCACGAAGGCGCCCCAGGGCCGGATGGTTGCTCGGCGCCGCTCCAGCCATTCACGGCCAGCGCCAGAGGGAATAAGCTTTGGCAGCAGGATCCTGTGGGGCGGGGTCAGGTCAGCGGCCCGCCGGGCCGGGGGTTCAGACCCGTGAGAAACAAGGGGTCGGGGGGTGTACTCTGGGGTCCAAGAGGCAAGTGGCCCGGGGGGTACCAAGACTCCTGGATCCCAGGGGAGGAGGGCGCTGGGGACCCAGACTCCAGGGTCCCTGAGGAGGAGATCGGGGAGGAGATTGGATTTAGGGTCTGGGACTCCCGTGACTCGAGGGGTCGGGACTCCCGCGTCTCGGGTCAGGGGAGTCAGGTCGCTCACGTGGCGCTCAGCCCTTCCGCCTCGGCATCCTTCTGCTGGTCCTTCTGGGCCGCCATGTCTGCGTCGTGAGGGGTACAGCTGCTGTAACCAGCCCCTAGCCCGGCAGACCCCTTGGGCCCCGCCCGAGCCCGGCCTCACCCGGCGGAGCCGACGTGTCGCCGCTCGGAGCCGCAGGGGGCGGTAGTTGCGCCGCCAAGCATTGTGGGAGTTGTAGTCCTATCGGCATCAGGCAGGGCGGGCGCTATGGTGGCGGTCTGACTCGCAAGACAGTTTGGGAGATGTAGTTCCGGAAAGCGGTGAGCGCCACTTGGCATTGTGGGAGTTGTAGTTTCTGGAGTGGAATGTATTTTCCAGCAGGAGGTGTATCAGGAGTGAGGGCGTTGTGGGAGCTCGAATGGCAGAAGTAGGTGTCCTGTAGTCATTCTTCCATAGAGTGTACAATGGGACAGTGCAGAGCTGTCGTTCTCTAAAGGACATAAAAAACATCTGGAGCAACGCTGGGTGGTGCATGACCATAATCCCAGTAACTCTGAAGGCTGAGGAGAGAGGATTGCAAGTTCGAGACCAACCTAAGCAACTTAGTGAGACCCTGTCTCAATATAAAAACATTTAAAAAGAGAGGAGGGCAGCGAGTGGCTTAGTGGTTAGGCGACTTTGGGTTCAATCCCCTGTACCAAAGCACAAGAACCAGAAAAACACATCTGGAGGCCTTGCTAAAACCTTGCTTCCCGGATCCCAGCCCCAGATGCTCAGATTCAGCATGTCTAGAGTGGAGCTCATTCATTTGCATTTTTATTTTTGATTTATGCATTTTTAAATTTTGAGACAGGGCCTTAATAAATTGCTGAGGCTAGCCTTGAATTTACAATCTCCTGCCTCAGCCTCCAGAGTTGCTGGGATTATAGGAATATGCCACCAGCCTGGCTAATGGACCACATTTTTGAGTAGCAAGATTGTAGAGAATGTGTAGGAATCAATTCCTTCCTTAACAGGCAGATGCTGGGGAGGTCGCTATGATTTCTGGAGCATAGCACTCTCCCACCTTTGAACTTCCAAGAATGTATAAGATAGGAGAAAAGAGAAAAAAGTTGGGAAAAGGAAAGGGCTGAGAATTTTTATTTTTATTTTTGCAGTATTGAGGATTGAACCCAGGGCCCCACACTTGCTAGGAAAGAGCTCTACTACTGAGTTACACCCCAGCCTGGGCTGAGAATTTTTAAAAGAGGAGAAAATCCAGGCTTTATTGCTTTAACCTAGTCACCTCTCTGAACCTCAGAGTCTTATCTGTACTGGAGATCCTAATGATACCACACTTATGGGGTTAGATGTTTCAGTTAAATGGTCCACGTAAAGTTCTTGAGTCTTGATGCTGCTCCATAAATGTAGCCATTGTAATTACCACTACATTATCAGGAGTATTCTGGGTTTTACTAGAGTTCAGCCTCCTCAAACAGTAGTAACATATTAGGGGCTGCCCTCCCTTGGACACAAGAGTGGCTTGGGTTGCAAGCAGGGGCTGTATGCTGTCTTTAAACAAATTCCTGCAAGGCTTGCCTGAATGAACTGTGGGAACAAGGGGCCGGGCCTCAAGAAAGGTGGGCGGGGAAGCCTGGGCTCTCTACTGGGCTGAGATCCTAATTCTTAGGTGAATCTTTGAATCCCAACTCTTGTCTTCCAAGGTCCACACCTCTCTAGGGTTTGTACTTTGAGGCCTACTGGGAGGCATTCCTGGGGCTGAGGAAGGTTGTCCCTGCCGAAGGAGCTGCTGGGATGGGCAGAGAGGCCACCATGTTGGGTGGTGGGTGTCAAGATGAAGCTGAAAGAGCTGTGCTCTCAAGACCGGATTGGCTAATTACTGGCCAGTAACTAGTTATTGGGGGGTCTCTTTGTTGTCCAGAGGCTGTTAGTAAATTTGGTTTCGATTTTCCAACCTGGTCCAGTCTTGCTTCAGAATCCAATGAAGGACTGTGAATGTACAATTGGCCTGAGCATTAATGGGGGGAGGGCATGATTGATTTCAAAGTGATGGGGGTGCAGAGCTTCCAGGGGGCAGAGCTTGGGAAGTAGGTGGGTGGTAAATGCCCAGCTGCTTCTTCCCATGTCAGCCTTGGAATATCTGAGTTTAACTTTTGTTGTGGAAGCTGCTGAGTTTCCTTAAGAGAGTGGAGTGAAAGCCCTTTCGTTCCATAACCCACCAGTTCCTGCTTCATGTAGAGGACATACTTGCTGAAAGGCCTGGAGCTGCTAAGTGGTTTGGACATGGCTGGAGATGGGGCTGCAGGAGAAGCAGATGGTGGGGTCCAGAGAGGGCTGTTGCAAGGAGGTGCTCTCTGAGTGGGAAGGTGGGAGGATCTTGGGGTAAGGTAATTTTGAGAGTTGGGGACTGGACACAGGACATAGTTGGGAGCCGGGCATAGTGGCACCCGCCTGTAATCCCTGTGGCTCAGGAGGCTGAGGCAGGAGGATTGCAAGTTCAAAGCCAGCCTCAGCAACTTAGTTGAGGCCCTGAGCAACGTAGCAAGACCCTATCTCCGAATAACATTTTTTTAAAAAAGGGGTAGAGATGTGGCTCAGTGGTTAAGCACCCCTGAGTTCAATCTCTGGTATTAAAAAAAAAAAAAAAAAAGGAGCCCTTTGAAGCAGGGTGAGAGATAGGACCCTAAGGCCGAGATATTGTAAGGGATGGGAATCTGGGGTCCTTGAGACAGGGATGTATGGCAGATTAACTCTGAATTAGCAGGTGCTGACCCTGAGGTCCCTTCAGCCTGAGGTTTCCTTTCTGCCTCTTGGATTCTGAGGAAGTGCAGCTGGGAGGGCTCCAGGAACCCGCGTGATGGACCCTGCTCCGTGACAGGAAGGACTTTCCTCTCTCTGGGCCTCAGCAGCTTCCCTGCCCTGGGTCAATAAAGACAACCCTTAAGGGGCCACGGGAGAGGTCAGGCTTATGTAGCTCCCCTGCTCCCAGGACCAGGCTCTGTCCTGGGACCACCAGGGGTTCTAGTACACATGGTCCCTGCCCTCCTGCTGCCCCCTACTCTGTTCAGAGCTTCTCCCTCAGCCGTTGTGTGTGGGTGAGCATGTGCACACTCCCACAGGCTTTCAGCTCCTGGCCACAACTTGGCAATGGAATCAGATAAGCAGTTGCCTCTGGAGGGGGTGGGCTGGAAAGGGACACAAAGGAACTTCCTGGGTAGATGGAAACATTCTTTTTACACCTTGGTTGGAGTGGTTATTGCACAGATGAAATTTTAAAATCACTGACTTGTACCCTTAAGATTTGCACGCTTTACTGTATGAAAGTTGATCTCAGCACAGACGGACTAGCATAGTGACCTAGAGCCTCAGATCCCAGATTTGTTGTCTCCTAGCTGTGTGACCGTAAGCAGGTTGCTTTAGTTGCTTTCCCTCTCTGTGCCTCATACCTTGTGAACATTAAATGAGCTAGGACACTCGGAATGCTTAGAAGGGGTGTCAGTGAGTCACCATCACCCTCCTCAGCACATCATGGTCTCCTATTCCAGCACAAGCCCTGTCATCCCTGCCGCTCCAAGTCTGAGTCCCCTCCATCTCCCTGTTCTCATCCCACAATCCCATCACCTGGCCAATTCCAGCTGCCCTCCTTCTAATTTCTGAGGATGATCCCATGACCCTGAGATTCCGTGATTCCCAAGCTGGTGGGTGTCAGGCTACGGTGGGCTCAAGGGAACCACCCGGCAGTGAGCCCTGTGGCGGGCACTCCATCCCAGAGCCCCAGCCAGAAAGCAAGCATGACACAGGGCCCGCTTCTCTCCCCCACTGATATATTTGATAATTGTCCAGAACCAGAGATGGCATCAGTCGTGGGGGGCGGTGGCTGAGGGGGAGTAAAAAAGAGCCCAGGGAGGGGGTGGGGGAGGCAGGGGCGCAGGGCTGAGGAGGGGAGACACAGAAAAGAGGGAGGAGGGAGGCCGCGGCTGTGGGAGCGAGAAGCCAGCCAGAGGGAGGGCGGGAGGTGATCGAGGGGGGCTGCGGGGGGACCACAGGGAGAGAGGGCCCCTCCCCCAGAATACAAAATGGGGGGTCCGGAGGGGACGTCCTGGGCTTGGGGGCAGGGGGGGACGGTGACGTGGCAGGGCTGAGGTCAGTAGTAGGTTTCTTTCTCCACCCAACCTGGAGAGACGAAGAAGAGAGTGAGAGATGGGGACAGGCGGAGGGCAGGCGGGAAGGGACAGACACACAGACTCACTCGGAAAGACAGAGGGATGGGAAGGGGAAGAAAGGCGAGGGAGCCCTGGGAAGGTGATGGAGGGAGACGCCCGCACAGCGCCCCCTGGCGGCTCCTCCCGCCCGCCCCAGGCCCACCCTGCAGCCTCACCCCCGGGGTTCCTGCGCAGGATGAGTTTGCGGATTTCGTCGTAGACGAAGATGAGGAAACTGTAGGGGAAGGCACAGAACCACCAGCTGGGCCTGCAGAGGGAGAGGGGCGTGTGAGTCCAGCGATGGATGGGAGGGCTAGTCTCCCATAACCCTCTGCGCCCTGGGGGCTGCAGAGTCCCCTCCCCCGCCGCAGTAAGGACGGCCCATGGGGGAAGGTTGGTGGCATCAGAACAGAGGTGGCAAGAGGGGGACACAGTGGGGGTGTCAAGAGAGACATGGGAGAGGTGGGGCCAGAGATCCATGGCTGAGGCCTAGGCTGGCGGCTCAGCCTGTGAGCATGTCCCTCAAGGAAGGGGTCCAGGAGGGTGTGGAGACTGAGTCCTGGGGGCCCAGGGCACTCACTTGAGGGGGTACATGCGAAGGGCCACGTCCATGCCGGGGCAGTAGGACAGGAAGGCAGCGAGGGCCGTCTCCTCAAATAAGCCAAAGATCAAGATCTTGTTCCTAGAGACACAGGTGAGGCAGGGCTCAGCCCGAGGAGTCCCTGCACCCCAGCACCCAGCACCCCAGCCCACAGAGACAGAGACCAGGGTGCAGACACCCAGAGACACACCAAATGGTAGATGAAAAGAGGCAGCCCCAGAGACAGTAATGTGTGCACAGAGCAGGGCGGAGACCCAGAGAGGAGAGGTCCCCTGAGAGGGAGAAGGACTCCCAGAGACAGAGACATGTGGAGAGAAAGTGACGCAGACAGAGAGGGGGACAGACGCACAGAGGCAGTGGCATAAAAATGTAAAGCAGATTTGGGGACCTGGGCCACCCCACCCACAGATGGAGAGATGGAGAATCCAAGACACACATGACTCTTGAAAAAAAAGGCAGCTCAGGGCTGGGGTTGTGGCGCAGTGGCAGCGTGCTCGCCTAGCACGCGGGAGGCACTGGGTTCGATCTTCAGCATCACATAAAAATAAAATAAAGGTATTCTGTCCACCTACAACTAAAAAATAAATATAAATAAAAAGGCAGCTCAGAGGCAAGTGGGGGCACCCAGACAGACACAGGCACGGGACGGATGGCTGCGCGGCTCCTCGCAGCACTGGCCCTCACTTCATTCCCTGCTGGAACACCGAGTTCCTCCGGGTCTTGCAGATGATCAGATCCGCCCACTGGACCACCACGATGCTCACGAAGAAAGCTGTGTGGCATGTGAACTCCACCACCTTCCTCTGCTCGTAGGTCTGTGGAGCAAGATGGGGTGCAGGTGTCGTCATGTGACCATGGCCCAGGCCACTGTCCCACAGCCTGGATGTCCTTCATCTGCCCCACTCCCTGCATGGGGTTCTCAGGGTCTCAGATATGTCTCCCCATAGCCTGGGGCAAGAGGCAGATGTCTGAGGAAAGAGAAAGGGTCAGGGCTCTCCCAGAGCCCTGGGAGAGGAGGAGAGACAGCAGCCAGGCATAGAAAGGACAGACAGACAGGGAAGAAGGGCTGGCAGGGCCAGGAGAGTTGGTAGTTATGACATGATGCCCAGGGTGTGCTGGACCAAGAGCTCGGGAGACCCCATGTGTTGGGTGAGGGTCTGGGTACTGCCCCTGGGGTGGAGGGGTCGTTGTAGGACTCGACCCCTGCATGGCTGGGACAGCTCGCCTGAGGCTTCTCTGTGGCTTGGAGGATGCCCACCCGGCTCTGCTCACCCACTGCTGCCCATAACTGTCCTCCAGGTCATTGACGGTGCGGTCATCCCAGTTGAGCCGGATGCCCACCAGGTTGCTGGGTAGGAAGCCATTTTCTGCCAGGATCACAAAGTAGGAGAAAAAGCCACCAAGAGCCTGGATCATGCCTGGAGAGGAGAGAAGGGAGCCAAGGAGAGCTCAGAGCTCAAGTGCCAGTGCACCCCAAGATGCCTTGAGACCTCCATGGTGGTCGGTGGGTTGCCTCAGTCCTCTTGCCCAAGCCACATCATCTGGAGATCCTGGTGGTGGGGCCCTGAGACGGCCATCCAGGTCAGGGACCTCAGGGAGGGGGCCCTTCCCAGTGTATAACCTGGAAGCTCTCTGCCACCTGAATACTGCAGAATCCTGGAGAACCCTGGGCTTGAGTGTCAGGCCCTCTACGCAGGAATGACCTCCCCAGGACTCTGACCACTGCCAGGAAGCCTCTGTTTTGCTTGGACATTCCCAGCAGCTACTGTCCTGCACCTCTAGGATCTGCACCCAGCAAGCTCCAGCCTTGCTCCCAAAGAACCCCCAGGCTGATCCCACCCCTGTGCACCCTGCTAGGCTAGCACAAGGCTTCTGGGTGATGCTGCCCCTCAGTGGGTGGCCCTGGCTCTCACCGATCTGCCCATACGCCATGCTAATGAGCCGCTCATTGACCAGCTTGTCTGTTCGAGGGTTCCTGGGCTGTCTCTTCATGATGTCACTCTCTGCAGCCTCATAGGCCAAGGAGATGGCAGGGACCTGGGTGGGAGAGGCTGGGTGAGTAGGGATGGGAAGACTCTGCCCTCCCAGGCCTATGGGTGGTGGTAGGACTCACCATGTCAGTGCCCAGGTCGATGCAAAGGATAGTAATGGTGCCCAGGGGCAGTGGGATGTTGGCCATAATGAAGAGCAAGAAGGGCGTGATCTCAGGGATGTTGCTGGTGAGGGTGTAGGCAATGGACTTTTTCAGGTTGTCAAAGATCAA
The DNA here is from genome assembly GCA_004024805.1 of Geosciurus inauris. Lineage (NCBI taxonomy): Eukaryota > Metazoa > Chordata > Mammalia > Rodentia > Sciuridae > Geosciurus > Geosciurus inauris. Next base: position 12,507 of record PVHX01002646.1, on the reverse strand, counting down.
GCGGCCTGTGGTGGGCAGGGGTTGGTTCAGAGCTTGGGCACCCCTGCCAGGGAGCCTCATGCCCCAGCTCTTCCAACCCACCCACCTACCCACCTTCACATACAGGCCTCTGGCCACGTTGCCCCTGCTCACACATCTTGCAATACACCCACGGTGGACGCCTGTCTGGCAGTTTCTGTCTAAGCTAAACATCTCCCTTCTCCATTGACCTTGTAACCCCATTTCCAGGTCTATACCCAAGAGAAATGAGCACTTATGCCCACAAGCAACCAAGTTCAATAATGTTCACCATAGTGTGATCCAAAATGGCCAAAAAAACAGAGCCAACCCAGTGCCATGGCAGGTGAGCGGGTGAAAGAATCAGAATATCCATACTGTGGAACACGGCCCAGCAAGGAAAAGAGAGAAACCACGGATGCAGCAACCCCACGGCTGAATCGCAGGTGGTTTTGAGTGAGAAAAGCCAGACACCAGAGCTTCCAGGCCATGATCCCTTGTAGCTGGGGTCCGACACTAATCCATGGAGCTGAAAGTCAGGGTAGTGCTATTTCTAGAAGGGCGATACAGACTGGAAGGAGACATGCGTGAATAGGGTGTGGGTGTGTTTCTCTCCCTGGTGGTCACACAGGCATGTTTGTGCGCAAAAATCTGCCATCATCCTACTCACGGTATATGTGTTAAACCTCAAAAATGGGATCAGGCCTGGCACGGTGGCATGTACCTATAACCTACTTGGGCTACTTGGGCTGAGGCTGAGGCAGGAGAGTGGCAAGTTCGAGGCCAGTCTGGGAAACTTCATGAGACCCTGTCTCAAAATAAAAAATAATCTGGGCACCATGGCACCCACTTGTAATCCCAGCATCTTGGGAGGCTAAAGCAGGAGGACTGCAAGTTCAAGGCCAGCCTCAGCAACATAGTGAGACCCTGTCTCAAAAAATAAAAAGGGCTGGGGATGTGGCTCAGTGCTTAAGCATCCCTGGGTTCAATCCTTGGTACCAAAAAATAAAAAGATAAAATTACTTATCATCTAAGATTGGCTATTATCAAAAGGACTAAAGGGAGAACGTGGAAAAAAGGCAACACTTGCACACTGTTGGTGGCAATGTAAGTTAGTACAGCCATTACAGAAAACAGTATGGAGGTTCCTCAAAAAATTAGAAATGGAACTACCACATGATCCAGCAATCCTTGGGTATGTATCTCAAGGAAAGGAAATCGGTCTATTGAAGAGACATCTGCACTGCCATGTTTATTGTAGCATTCTTCCCAGTAGTCAAGACTTGAAATCAACCTAGGTGTCCATCAATGCATGAATAAATAAAGTGTGGTACAGAAACATAGTGGAATACTATGCAGCCATAAAAGGATGGAATTCTGTCATTTGCAACACGGATGGGATGGGAGATCATTATGTGGAGTGAAATAAGCCAGGCACAGAAAGACAGGTACCACATGATTTCATTCATAAACAAAATCTAAAAATATTGATCTCAGGTATGGGAGTGTGCTCAGTGGTAGAGCACTTGCCCAGCATGTACACCTGCCCCCATACACACACACAAAGGTGATCTCTTAGAAGTTGATGTGGGGAAGGATGAGGAGAAATTGATCAATAGATGCCAACTTACAGTTAGAGGAGTAAGGGGCTGGGGACGGACCTCACTGTTAGAGTTCCTGCTCAGCATGCATGAGACCATGGGTTCAATCCTCAGCACAGCTGATACCAATTATATATTTCATATATCAGAAAGCTAAGAGTCAGGCCTGGTGGCACACACCTGTAAGCCCATTGACTCAGGAGGCTGAGGCAGGAGGATTGCAAGTTTGAGGCCAGCCTTAGCAATTTAGAAAGGTCCTAAGTATGTTAGTGGGACCTTGTCTCAAAATATTAAAAAAAGGTCTGGTGATATAGCTCAGTGGTAAAGTACCCTTAGGTCCAATCCCCAGTCAAAAAAAAAAAAAAAAAAAAAACTAGAAGAAAGGATGTTGAAGGCTGGGGATGTAGCTCAGTTGGTAGAGTGCTTGCCTCAAATGCACAAGGCCCTGGGTTCAATCCCCCAGCACCACGAAAAATAAAATAAAATAATACAAAAAAAAAAAAAAGGATGTTGAATAGTTTGCCATGAAGAATGATAAATTTTGGAGGAGACAGGTATGCTTAATCCGATTTAAACATTGCACCATGTAGGCACATATTGAAACATCACGTGGCACCCCACTCATAGGTATAATTTCTATGTATCAGTTATTTATTTATTTTTTGGTACCGGGGATTGAACTCAGGGGCACTCGACCACTGAGCCACATCCCCAGCCCTATTTTGTGTTTTATGTAGAGACAGGGTCTCACTGAATTGCTCAGCGCCTCACTGTTGCTGAGGCTGGCTTTGAACTCACGATCTTCCTGTCTCAGCCTCCCTAAGTGCTGGGATTACAGGCTTGCGCCACCGTGCCCGGCTATGTATGTATCAATGTATCAGTTTTTTTTTTTTTTTTTAATTTTTTTTTTAGTTGTAGATGGACACAATGTCTTTATTTTATTGCTTTGTATGTGGTGCTGAGGATCGAACCCAGGGCCTCATGCATGCAAGGCAAGTGCTGTACCGCTGAGCTACAATCCCAGCCCTATGTATCAGTTTTTTAAAAAAGTATAGGCCCAACTGGCTGCAGGGGACTGGATCCTTTGATCACCTCTGTGTAACAAAGAGCCCTGGGCGCCCCCAGCTGACAGCCATTCCCTCTTCTAGCAGTGTGCTGCTGTTCACCAACTACCCCTTCCTTCCTCATGGGTGAAATGCTCATGGGTGAGAGGATAATGTGGTGTGCTTCCTCACAAGGCAGTGGGTGGCAGTGGGTGGGGAAGAAACCAGGTGAGCCAGGCAGGGGACTCATGATGCCATCCACTCTATGTTGGATATCTCTGAAACTTCCCCTAATGGAAGTTACACTTTTTTTCCCTCCTCAGAGAGGCCTTCCTTGTCGACCCTGTCTGGGCAGGACTCCTGCAATGAGCTCTTAGGGCCCTGTTTTCTTAGCACTTATCACAGTTGTAGTTATGTATTTGTTGGCTGCCTTGGGTAAGGGGGTCTCTCCAGACCTGGGAGAGCAGGGACCACATCTGCACTGCTCACAGCTGCACACCTGGCATCTGCAGGATGCACGAAGTGGGAGTCTCGTCAACGTCCGGACGGAACGGGAAGGGGATCTGTGAGCATGTACACTGCACACGCATAGAAGATGGCGGGGCAGAAAGTTAGCTGGGTTTGGGGACATAGGAGACAAGGGTAAGGGCACTTAACTTGTCACTTGGAGTCAGCTGTGAGCTATTTTTTTTTTTTTTTTTTTTACAGTAGTCACATTTCACATGGGGCAGAGAAATAGGAAGAAAAATCACCAAAGCGTGAACAGCACTTATTTCTGGTGATGAGTTCTCTATTTTCTATACTTACGAATTGCCTTGATGATCAGAATAAAGCGAAATGTCAACCAGCCCCTTCTGTGGCTGTGTCTGAGGCCTGTTACAAGGAGAAGCCTGCACCCAGGGCTCCTCCACCTCCAACACTGGTTGGCCACACACCCAGCTCCCTCAACCACCTTGCTGGGGACAGCTCCCCCTGCCTGTGACTCCTGTCTCTGCATGTGGAAACTCCCAGCACAGCCCACAGATTCTGGTATTTCTGCTCACTTTGGGAAACTACCTGAACCCCTCAGCCCAGGCAGGTGCCAGGGCCTCCAGAGCCTCCAGGACAATGTGCTTACCAGTGGCTGCACTGGGGAGAACTTTTAAATGCTTCCAAGCTGGCCTCACCCACCAGACTGTACCTGTGCTGGGCCACACAGGCACCCAGAAATGCATCAGCTCAGTCCTGACCCCAGGGAGCCCCCGAGCCAGAGAGTGGGAAAGACTGAAAGGGCAAGCTCAGGTGCACACTGCACTCTGTGGTGCTGACAGCTTTGGACTGCTCTTGTCACCCTTCCCTGGCCCCCTCAGTGACCCAAGTCTCCAGAGCCACCACCAGCCACTCACCCTCCTCCACACCCGTGACAATGGAGGCAAAGTTGTCATCTAGCAGAATCATGTCGGCTGCCTGCTTAGAGACATCAGAGCCGGCAATGCCCATGGCCACTCCAATGTCAGCTTTCTTCAGAGCAGGGGAGTCGTTCACACCATCGCCAGTCACAGCCACGATGGCTCCCTGGAGAGAGAGAGGGTGAGGATGAGACCCAGGGACCAGCCCTCCTCCCTCAGACCCAGGGGTCCAGGCCCCAGCCCTCCTCCCTCAGACCCGGGTTCAGAGCCCACCTGTCTCTGGCAGCCCTCCACGATGATGAGCTTCTGCTGTGGGGAGGTGCGGGCAAAGACGATCTCCGTGTGATTCTGCAGGATCTCGTCGATTTGCTCAGAGGTGAAGTCCTTGAGGTCAGTGCCGTGGATCACACAGGCCTTGGCGTCCCTGAGACGAGCAAGGAGCACAAGTGTTCAAGGACAAGGCAGACTGACAGAGAGTCAGAGGGGCAGGACCACAGACAGGAGAGCAAGAGGTTCTAGGGCTGAGAAAGGAAGAGGTCTCTGGGGGGGCCAGAGACGAAGAGACACAGTGGGTGGGGCAGGAGGAAGACGTCAAGAAGGACCGAGGGACAGCAATGTAGAAGAACGTGGATACTAGACAGGTGGACATGAGGACAGGAAAGCTGAGGAGTCAGGACAGAGCAGAAGAGGGAGGGAGGCGGCCCTGATGCTTCTCCCGTGTCCCGAGCTCGGCGGGCGGCTCACCGTGGGTTGACCTGGCTGACAGGGATATTAAGCCGGGCGGCGATGTCCTCCACGGTCTCATTGCCCTCGGAAATGATGCCCACACCCTTGGCGATGGCCTTGGCTGTGATGGGGTGATCACCCGTGACCATGATGACCTGCAGGCATTGCTCTTTAGGGATGGCCTGGTCTCCCCTCACCGGCCCCCGTCCCTGTCTTCCCGAGCTCCCTCTGGCCACACCTTGATGCCTGCGCTGCGGCACTTGCCCACGGCGTCAGGGACGGCTGCCCGGGGAGGGTCGATCATGGACATGAGGCCCACGAAGCAGAGGTTGTCTGTGGTGAAGTTCACGTCGTCACAGTCGAAGGCAAAGCCCTTGGGGAACTGCTCTTCGGGCAGGTAGTAATGGCAGAAACCTGGACACAGGGTCAGGGTCCAGTCAATCTCCCCAGCCAGGCTCAGTGCATGCTGGGAGCCCGTCTCTGAACCAGGCCAGGCTCTGAGCAGCGTCACAACCCTTCTTGGCCCCAAGGAGTCCAAAGAGCTGGCCCAGCCCCTGTGCCCATGATCGTGCCCCACCCACGGTACGCACCGAGCACGCGCTCGCCCAGGCCCCCGAGCTCCAGGTAGGCATTCTGGAAGGCTTCCTTCATCTCCTCGTCCAGTGGCTGCTCCTTGCCCTGCAGCAGGATCGTGGAGCAGCGGTCCAGGATGCGTTCGGGGGCGCCCTTCATCACCAGCAGGTATCGGTTGTCATTGGGGTCCTCAGTCTCATGGATGGATAGCTGAGAAGAACAGAGGCAGGCATGCCTGAGCCACATGGGGAGCTGGAGGCCACCACACTCATGGGGAGAGCACTGTCCCAGCCCCACCAGAACCACGGGTGCCAGGACAGACGTCCACTGAGAATCCCCCAGAGGGCACTGCCCACATTGCTCTATCCTAGGGAGATCAACTCTGTTTCTTGGAGTCTCATGGGGATCTCTGCTCTTCCCTGCCTCTGTCTCTCCATCTTTATCTCTGTGTCTCCCACAGAAATCCCAGCTCGGGTTACATGCCCTCTTTCCCTGCCTCACTCCAGTCCTCTTCCCTCACCTGATCTAGCACTAAATCTGGTCTGTTCACCTCTGAAATGCACCCAGTCTGAACTGTTCTCCTCCCACCTGTTGCTGCTCCTACTCGTGGTCCAGCTAACATCATCCCACACAGGAGTCCCCAGATCTACCCTCCCTGTGGCAGCCAGGCTGAAGGTGCAGCTCAGTGGGAGAGCGCTTGCCTAGCATGCATGAGGCCCTGGGCTCCATCCCAGCACCAACAAAAATTTGGTAGTTTGTCAAAAAGTTGAACAGAGTTATGATATAACCTGGCGTCCTCAGAAAGAAATGCAAACACTTGTCCACAAATGTCTACAGTAGCACTACTCTTTTTGTGGGGGGTGGGGGGGTGTTTATTTTATTTTTCTTTTAAGATGATGAGAATTGAACATAGAGCCTTATATATCAGCTTTTTTGTTGTTTTTTTTTTGGTACTGGGGATGGAACTCAGGGCACTCGACCACTGAGCCACACCCCCAGCCCTATTTTGTGTTTTATGTAGAGACAGGGTCTCACTGAGTTGCTTAGCGCCTCGCCATTGCTGAGGCTGGCTTTGAACTCGCGATTCTCCTGTCTCAGCCTGGGATTACAAATGCTGGGATTACAAGCGTGAACCACCACGCCCGGCTTCAGCTTTTTTTTAAAGGCAGAGTTGTCACATATTTTTGATCAAATGTACAAATACAATGGGATTCAGGTATGTACTTGGGCTCTGAATATAATTTTATTTTACCAAAGGGTTTGAACTCAGAAATTCAGAAAACAACCAGAATGATTATAACAAGGTAGGTAATTACAGTCTGAGGACATGTCCTAAGTTAATAAGTAAGAATAAATTCCAGTAAATTGGCAGAACAACTTCTCCCTGCTTAAAAATATTTTAACTAGTTGCTCCTCCACATATCAAAACTGATATAACTATGACATTCTTATTTGATAGATGAATGAGGATTCAGGGTTCTTTACTTGCTGGGTTTTAGTAAATTTTACAGAAATGCTGTCCTAAGCTGGGTGCAGTGGAGCATGCCTGTAATCCCAGCACTTTGGGAGGCTGAGACGGGAGAATCGTGATTTCAAAGCCAGCCTCAACACTGGGAAGGCGCTAAGCAACTCAGAGTAGCACTACTCCTAAGAGCCAAAGGGTGGACCCCCAAGGTCCGTGAGTGGATGAATGGATAAACACAGTGTGGTCTATACATCCAACAGGAGATCTGTCAGTCAAAAAGAGGAAGGGAGCTCTGATACACAGCACAGATAGATCTTGAAAACATGCTTCGTGCAAGAAGCCAGACAATAAAAGGCCATGTGTGGTATGACTCCATTTTTATGAGATGTCCAGAATAGGCAGATCCATAGAGACAGAAAGTAGGTTAGTGGTTGCTTAGGGCTAGGAGGGTGGAGGAAGAGGGGGTGGTGATAGCTAAGGGGTGCAGGGTTTCTTTCTGAGGTGATAAAAATGCTCTAAAACTGACTATGTAGGTGGTACATATATCTGTGAATAAATACACTAACACTGTTGAGTTATACACTTTAAATAGATGATCATGGCATGTAAATTATATCTCCACAAAGCTATTTAAAAGGATATGAGTCAAGTCTCGTCTCTTCTCTGCTCAGAGCCCTCTCAGAGTTACAGCAAGTCTGAGGCTCATATCCTCCTCAGAGTTACAGCAAGTCCTCACCATGGCCCAAGAGACCTCACGGGCTCTGGCTTCCCTTCCCACCACTCTGGCTTCCTGGATGTTGTTCAGACAAGCCATGCTTCTGCCTCACGGCCTTTGCACACACCATCTGCTGTCTGAACACCTTTCCCCCAGATACCTGCAGGGCTCCCTCCCTCAGCACAGTATTATGGCTGTGTCATTACCTGTCTTCTAGCACTTGAGTGTCAGTTCCAGAGGGGAGGAACTTCACTGTTTACTCTCTACCACGTGTACCCTCAGGACCTAAAACAGGGTCAATGTGGTGGCTGCTCAAGAAAATTTGATGAATGTGTGCAGCTGTGCCCACGATCCCTGGCTGGTGTCCACCCTCTGCTGTGCATAACTCTTTGCTCCTCTGTGTCTCATTTCAACAGAGATCTCACGCTGCCTCTCACTCTTAGGGGCAGCGGGTTCCTCTCCCCATGGGCTGGATACTATCATTCCCATGTTACAGATGGGGAAATTGAGGCTCAGCAAAGATTAGTATCTTGCCCAAAGCAGGACAGTAGGGCAGAGACGACTGCTGTCCAGGTGGCATAGAGAAACCGAGGCCCAGGCCGGCCACCCTGGACAGCCCCAAGTTGGTACCTGGTATTTGTTGGTGGAGTTGAAGGGGATCTCGGCCACTTTCTTGTTGCGTTCACGCATCAGCTTCACGGAGCCGGAGGACAGCTCGATGCACTTGAGCAGAGCAGACTCAGAGGCATCCCCAGCCACGTCCCTCTGTGGGAGAGAGTGCCGTGACAGCAGGAGCCTGGGGTAGAGCGGAGGACATGGGGACCAAGGGGAGGCGGTGCTGCACCCACCTTGAGCACAGGGATGTTGTCCTGACCACCTTTGAAGACAGCACGGTTGCAGAGTCCAGCGATGTGGGACAGGGCCACCCAAGTGTGTGAGCTCTTGTCGAAGGAGGTCCCTGAAAGCAGGAGGTGCGTGTGAGCCAGAGGCTCCTGAGGCCAGGTGCCCAGCAACCCTACCCTGGGCTCCCACCCACCTGACTGATCCTCAGTGGTATCAGCCTCGTGGATCTGATTGTCAAACCACATATGGGCCACCGTCATGCGGTTCTGGGTGAGAGTCCCCGTCTTGTCTGAGCAAATGGTGGATGTAGAGCCCAGGGTCTCCACAGCCTCCAGGTTTTTCACCAGACAGTTCTTCCGTGCCATGCGCTTGGCAGTCAGGGTCAGACACACCTGGGGGATGTGCAAGGGCAGGTGAGTTGCAGGTGGCAGCTGGTGCAGGGTGACAAATGTCCACAGCCCACCTGCTTAGCCCAAGGAGTTTCTTGGGTAACCTGAAAAGAACAAGTACCACCCACACTGCTGCCCCCAGGTACAGACCCACAGAAGCAGGCCTTATGTGCCCCTAGAGACACGTACTAGAATGTTCACAATGGTAAGATTTATAATAGGCCCAAACTGGAAACAACCAGAGTCCACTCAGAGAAGGATATGTTGGGGCATCAGAGATGGAATACTATGCATCTGTGTAAAATAAATTATTATTGCCTACAACTAAATGACCGAAGCTCAAAAACATAATGTTTAGCAAGAAGAGACAGATAAGAGCCCATATGGAATTATTATCTTGATATGAAATTTGAAAAAAGACATAGTCTATGCTATTAGAAGTCAGATTTAGGGGCAAAGGCTGTAACTTAGAGGTAGAGTGCTTGTCTAGCATGCCTGAGGCCCTGGGTTCAGTTCCTAGCACAACAAACAAACAAAAACAAATCACTAAAATAGAGACCATACTTAGAGGTTACTCTTTGTTGGGGCCTATAGGCTCCAAGGTCAGGAGGGGACTCCTGAGGGACTCAACCTGGGAGTAGCTGACATGGTGAGCTCCATTTGCATGATCAAATTGCATGTTCACAGGCTGGGGCTCTATGGTAGAACACTTGCCTAGCATGTGCAAGGCACTGGGTTTGAACCTTAGCACCACATAAAGATGAAACAAATAAAATAAAGGCATGCTGTCCATCTACAACTGCAAAAATTTTTTTTAAATTGCATGTTTACAGTACATGCAGTTCTTTGCACATTTATTATATGCCAGCAAAAAAGCCTTTTGACGTGTGGGTTTTTTTTTTTTTTTGTCCCAAGGATTGAACCCAGGAGGGCTTAACCACCAAGTAATATCCCCAGCTCCTTTTTATATTGTATTTAATGACAAAGTCTTGCTGAGTTGCTTAGGCTTCCCTAAATTGCTGAGTCTGGCTTTGAACTCGCAATCCTCCTGCCTCAGCCTCCCAAGCTGCTGGAATCTCCGCCATTTTTAATTTTTATTTTGAGACAGGGTCTTGCTAAGTTGCTGAGGCTCACCTCGAACTTACAATCCTCCGGCCTCAGCCTCTTAAGTGGCTGGGATTACAGGTGTGCACCACCATGCCTGGCTGTGTGGTAGTTTTGAATATGCTAATGTGGAGAATCTTGCACCACACATTAAGTAGAATAGGGGAATCAAGGAGCACAGTAGTATTCTTAGGGTGGCCCCATGTACTTTGAAAACAACATTGAGGGGACTGGGTTACAGCTCAGTGGTATAGCGCTTGCCTAGCATGCATGAGGCATGCTCATCCCAGCACCACAAAGAAAAAAGAAAGAGCCGGGCGTGGTGGCTCATGCTTGTAATCCCAGCACTTGGGAGGCTGAGACAGGAGAATTGCGAGTTCAAAGCCAGCCTCAGCAATGGCGAGGCACTAAGCAACTCAGTGAGACCCTGTGTCTACATAAAACACAAAATAGGGCTGGGGATGTGGCTCAGTGGTCGAGTGCCCCTGAGTTCAATCCCTAGTACCAAAAAAAAAAAAAAAAGAAAAGAAAAAGAAAAAAGAAAGAGAAAAGGAAATCACATTGAATGAATGTGCCTACCAAATACTTCTGGGGTGGGCTGATAACTACTGGTAGTGGGAGGGAGACCATTTGTTTTTTTACACATCTATTTGTTGGGTTTTCTCCCACTTTGGTACTGGGAATTTAACCCAGGGGGCTTTACCACTGAGCTACATCCCCAACCCTTTTTTTTTCTGAGACTAGTCCTCACTAAGTTGCTGAGGCTGGCCTCTAGCTTGCAATCCTCCTGTCTCAGCCTTCCAAGTCTCTGGGATTACAGGCACGAGGCACCATACCCAGCTGAGACCATTTATTTTTGAACTTGACCTATTCATCAGACTTTTTTGCATGAGTGTGCACATCTTAATTTTGTGAGTTAACTAGAGTGAGAGTACTGTAGACCTCTATGTCCTGTAGTGGTTCTCGGGAGGTTTGCTTGTGTTTCGTTTGCTTGTTTGGATCAGGAGACCCCTCCTCAGTCAGGGACAGGAGCCCCACGCTGTCCTTATCAAGAACTCGGCAATCCAGGCCCAGGCCCTCCTCCCTCAGCCCCAGGAGCCCAGCCTTACAGTGACAGTGGCCAGCAGACCCTCTGGGACATTGGCCACGATGATGCCAATGAGGAAGATGACCGCCTCCAGCCAGGTGTACCCGAGGATGAGGGACAGGATGAAGAAGGACACGCCCAGGAAGACGGCCACACCTGTGATGAGCTGGATAAAGTGCTCGATCTCAATGGCGATGGGCGTCTTGCCCACCTCCAGCCCTGAGGCCAGCGTGGCGATGCGGCCCATAACAGTGCGGTCACCAGTGGCCACCACCACGCCCCGAGCCGTGCCTGTGGGGCGAGAGGGTTAGGTCAGTGGGGTGAGGCTCAAGAAGGCAGCCAGGGACCTGATCCCTAAGTCACATCCCTTTGCTTGCCCCACCTGCATGTCCCAAGCATGCCCTGCTCACCTTCCACGCAGTTGGTAGAAAAGAAGGTGATGTTCCGAGTCTCCAAGGGGTTGTCGTGTGTGCAGTCAGGAGAGCGGGTCTGGGGCTCAGATTCACCGGTCAGGGAGGAGTTGTCCACCTGCAGGCGGGGGCAGTGGAGATAAGGCTCAGACCAGGGTTTGGGGTTAGAGGGCATGTGTCCGGGGGGGATTAGGGTGAAGTCTGTGTCCCTGGAGGTGCCCAGGTAGGCCAGTGGCTGGGATCTGGAACCCCTGGGCCTGAAGGAGGACTAGGTCCTGTACGCTGAGCTGAGGCAGGAGGGCCGGGGCCTGGACCCCTGGGTCTGAGGGAGGAGGGCCAGGGCCTGGAACCCTGGGTCTGAGGGAGGAGGGCCAGGGCCTGGACCCCTGGGTCTGAACCCCTGGGTCTGAGGGAGGAGGCTGGGCCTGGACCCCTGGGTCTGAGGGAGGAGGCTGGGCCTGGACCCCTGGGTCTGAGGGAGGGGGCTGGTCCTGGACCCCTGGATCTCAGGCAGAAGGACTGGGGCCTGGGATCCAGACTCCTGAGGGAGGAGGGCAGCGCTGGGATGCAGGCCCACCTTGCAGCCATGGGCTGAGATGATTCTCAGGTCGGCTGGGACTCGATCTCCGCCCTTGATCTCTACCAAGTCCCCGACCACCACCTCCTCAGCATTCACCTGCATCTTCTCGCCTTCCCGGATCACTAGTGCTTGCTGCAGGGTAGAACAGAGACGGGTCACCTCCCAGACTCCCTCTGCCTGGAGGGTCATTCTGCATGACTCTCTGTCTACCTGCCCCTACCCTTCTAGTCCTTTCCAGGGCATCCCTCACCTGGGGAACCATGTTCTTGAAGGACTCCATGATCTTAGAGCTCTTGGCTTCCTGGTAGTAGGAGAAGCAGCCAGTGATGATCACTACAGCCGCCAGCACGATGCCCAGGTACAGCTGCAGGGAGAGGCAGGACACGGGGTCATGGCCAGCACAGCTACGCCCCACCAGCACCCACCCCATGTTTGCGGGGTTTCTGGGAAGGGAGCTTTCTGTCAATGGGTTTGTATTTGTTCACTGGAGAATCTGTGTCGGAGTCCATGTGTCTGAGTCCCTCATCCTGTATTTGGCTGCGTTTCAGTCTCTGGGACTGTCTCGTGTGTGTGTGTGTGTGTGTGT